>JAQNBH010000013.1:18663397-18745897 GCA_028752905.1 Cladorhizidae sp. MBARI D1340-BT2
AGGTGGCTTTAAACTAAAAATTAAATAAATAGTATGTCCTTGCTTGCAGAATCTCCCATGATTGTGATGACATTGTCTTTGTATAGCCACAGATAATTGCTGGTTTAGAAGTTAGAAAGCTTTTTCTTCCCTGGGTGCTGTTTTTAAGTTTCTCCCAGAAAGATAAAGGAATTTGGGCCAATGGCACATACAGTCGCTCTATAGCAACTGGTGCAAAAACAAAAGTTGCACTAGGCCCCTTTCTTCTCCTCGGCTATTGTAGCAACACAATCTGAGGCCCTGGTATGAGTATGATAGGACTGAGCCAACATGTCAGGGCAGGTTGCATTCCAGATCAAGGGCTTGCCACACTTCTGGGGAACATTGGTGACACCATCCGGACATTTCCATTTGAGTGACTAAAACCCAATGGTGCAAGCCTGGAGGGCACCTGGGCAGATGACATAGCCCTATGTAGTACATTATTAACTAAGGAATGGTGGTAGTGAAAACACTTGCAGATCAAACTGTGCAGGCCACGGTTGCTCAACTCTGCCTCATAGTGCTGGCATTGATAAGGATGGCAAAGGGGAGCCTCCAAATGAAGGCCTACAGCAATTCTGATGTTTGAGTCGGCCATCCTCCAACCCAAGTTGGAAATTAGTGGGGCATGGAGTCATGTTCTAGATTCTTTTGTAGAGACAGCCAAAATCCTAGCTCTAGTCAAGTTGTCTGATGCATTGTTGAGGCAAGGATTCCACCTCCGTTGAAACTAGATAAGGATTGCATGACTAGGCATGCTGCTGAACTAGCTGGTGGAAGTTTATCGTGACCTTTTGACCACATCAATAGGGCATCCTCAATGAGTGGGACCGAAGGAAGGATGTGTTGGACTAGGTCATGTGAGGCAGCCGCCGAGGCCAGGAAGGCAGATTGGGAAAGATGATTGGCACTCCTAATACCAAGACAAACCAATATTGACTGGTAGACTAACCTGAGACAAAGTTGGTGTGACATGAGAAAAATTGACATTGGTGATGTTGCTTACTATAGACTTGAGGGTCTTGTCATAGGTAGAGAGGAGAGGGAACAGAAAGCACAGGGATGTCCTGATTATTATTATTAATTTTTATTATAAATATATATATATACACATTAAATTCATAATTATTATTAATATTATTATTTTGGAAGCTCTAATAAATTTGTGTGATACAGAGAAATTGACATATCCTTACAAGTTGTCTAGACTTAATATGATGACTACATCAGACACTCTGTGGTCACCACCATGTACCATATAAAAATTCCAAAATACACCCACTAATGTGTGCCAAACCACTTAGCAAACACAACCAAATTAGGTGAGCTCACTTTCTTAAAGTGTAAGTGGGTAGCAAAGTTTATGTGTTGAGGGTGGGTGAACTTTGTATGAAGGATGAAAGTATTTCCTGAAGAATGAAACTCCTCTGCAGAGTATTTGGAGATAAAAATGTATGTTTTTGCAACTTATGCAGAGCAAACACAAACATGTAGAGAAACTACAACACTACTTCCAGGAAATGTGGAAATGAGGTCAATTATTAACAATCATAGCAAAGAGTCATAAACATCTTATTTTAAATTTAAGATCACTGTGGCAAGGGGCATGTACACAGAGAGGGAAAGTGTCTTAAATCCAAATTTCTTACTTTTTGCAAAGTATGAGTGCATATAGAGGAGATGCCTGCATGTTGACACGTTATACAATATACTAAGCTATTTTGAGCTAGTGCAGTTTTTTCCTAATTGAATAGCAAACTTTTTCTGTTCGGTTGGCTATTAGTTTGATTACATGTCTAAAGCCCTGACTAAATCAAGATTAAAATATTCTGAAGAATATATATTGCAAAATTGCTGTTAACTATAGAGCAGTTTAAATATTTAACCGTCTCAATAATCAACTTGTAATTGTATTGCATTGTGCGAGTCTTAGTAGTATCTCATTATTCACGATGAAGGCTAGAGCATCTAGTCGATGCATCTAGAGAATACAATTTCAAGTGGATTATTGATAAGGTTATAGTTATGTCAAATGAGAGTTTGAGAGAACATTGTAAGGTACAGCTAACTTTGGATGTGACTTGCATCATTACGTGTGTGTACAGAGAAAAAGGTATCAACTGTTTTTCCTAATGTAGAGGTGTGGCCTTACAATATGTGAAGAACTAATGGATATTCATGAGAAACAGATTCAAGATACAATGATACAGTAAACTATATAAGGATGATTCCAACATAACAAGGAGTTTTTATTTGAAATAAAATGTTTGGTTTTGGTTGAACATGGTTGGGTTTTCTGAGTCCAATCTTGTACATAATGCCAGTTGAATCTGCAAGTACTTCAATTGCTTACTTAAATAATTTCAGGCAATTAATTTTAAAACAATTCTCTCTTCTAGCTGTACAACATTTAAATTTTTTTTTAATGCGTGTGTTTGTGAGCAGATCCAGAGTTTGTGACTATAGATATTTCTGGTTATCTGTTGGTTAATGACTGAAAGTTGGCAGAGGGGAAAAAACTATAGGCTTTGGATAAAATACAGCCAAGACTATTGATTATAATCATCTTCTCAATAATCAACTTCAAATTGTATTCACTCGATGTTTCAACATGATGCTCTAGCCTTCATTTATTCCTGATGAGGCTAGAGCAACTAGTCGAAACGTCGAATGAATACAATTTGAAGTTGATTATTGAGAAAGTGATTATAATGTTATTATGATGTCAACTGAGAGTTCATTGAAAGACTATTGATGTTGTGTTGAAACAGGGATTTGCCTACATACAATAGGTCAGTTGTGATCCAGCATCAAATTTTAACCAAAACATGCCTCCTTTCTTTCCTTTCTGGATAGTCAACTCACTCGACATTTTGAGTAAGTATTCTTTGATAAAATCCCAGGCATCTTTCAGCTGAAATATCGAGTTAGTAAATTTAAGTCGAAAATTGCAGAAGTCATTGTATCTACTACGTCAACTGAGAGTTTGTTGTGAAAAATGATCTCTTTTTGATGGAAGCTCAAAGCTAACATCAGTACTGAACACATCTGGATTGCTTGGTTGTGTTTGCTCACTTTCTTTAATGAATGATCAGATGATTGTTTGGTTATAAGTGATTAAGTGATGTGCCTGTTCAGGGAGACGGGGTGGAGGGGGGGAGGGGGGTGGGGACACTGAAAAATATCTTGGAATAATTTCCGGTGTTGTATAAAGCAGATATTTACTATTACTAAATTTTTATATTTCATTTTCTTAAAGTTGCCAATTAGTGTGACTTCTTGGGTTTTCTATTTGTAGACATTCTTCTTGTGTGAAGTTGCGATAGCACATTCAGTTGGAAAAAGATGCAACTGCAATGGAGGATTTCTGAGTTGGTGATCTGTCAGATCAAGATTTCAGGCTAACATATTGCTCCTCCTTCATTGAGAGTGTTTCTACTTTATAGCAGCAGGAAAGATTTAGCATTCTTGCACAAACCTGAGGTAGAGGAGCATCACACACCCTCACATCCTTCTTCAGTGTCTGTGGATAATATGAAGCTCCACCACTTAAACTGGTCAAGCTAAAGCATAGACCTTACCTCTAGCACTGCCATAACTATGGTAAGAGCATTGGTCATCTTTGTCTAAGTGTAATGAATTCTCGACCCCCCTCTTCTGTTCTTACCCATGTAGGGTGCTTTGTGTTGACCTTTGTAACCCTGAAGCTACTCGTGAAGCCACAGTTAAAGCCAGGGATCTATTTGGCAAAATTGATATATTAGTCAATAATGCAGGCAAGTTTAACTATGGTTAGTGTTATTGTTGGTGGTGGTGAAGGTGAGGCAGAGCTGTTGTGATGGTGGTGGTCCTGCTGATGATGAAAGGTGTTGGTTTCATATAAGATTGTAAAATGGCAAGCTATGGAATGAAACACAAATGTGATTACAATCTACATATCAATTATGCACATGGAGGAGATTGAAGCTGAAACATTGCATGATTGTTGGCTGAGCTGCTTATGTAACCTATTTTATCACAAGAGTGCAATGTACTTGTGGGTGTGTCCACTAGTTACTTATTCCTGGATGTGTTGATCAAGTTGGTGCAATGTACTTGTGGGTGTTTCCACTAGGTACTTATTCCTGGATGTGTTGATCAAGGTGGTGCAATGTACTTGTGGGTGTGTCCACTAGGCACTTATTCCTGGATGTGTTGATCAAGGTGGAGCAATGTACTTGTGGGTGTGTCCACTAGGTACTTATTCCTGGATGTGTTGATCAAGGTGGAGCAATGTACTTGTGGGTGTGTCCACTAGGTACTTATTCCTGGATGTGTTGATGAAGGTGGTGCAATGTACTTGTGGGCATGTCTACTCAATCTTTATTTCTGGATATGGAGGAGCCAGTGCACTGCCAGGTCATTGAGCTTGACTTCTTTGCCCCCTGGATATTGACCCATGATATCATTCCAGGTGAGAGCGTGTGTGTGTGTGTGTGTGTACATGGATCCACGCATGTGCGTGTATTAGGATAAGCGATGTAAGACACAAGTATATCCCATTGTGTGGGTGGGGTATGGGTGTGTGGTGCAACGGAACACTCTGAAGGAATAACTTGCTATTTTTTGGTAGTAAACTACAAAGTGATAGCATCAGAGAAAGGACTTCAACTTTCCAGATAGATATATACCGGGTCAAAGGACATAAAATTACCTATTAAAATTGAACTTCAATCAGCTCTTAAGTTCATCCTGAACAAAATATAACAATAATAATATGGAGGGTAAGCATCACAGGACATCGAAAAGAACCATCAATAAGGGCAATTTTAACAATTGGTTTCAGTACATCTGATTCCCATCACAAATCATGTGTTGGAATAAAAAGCTGGTTCTAGTGTACATGTTCCAGAATACGAATTTCATGATTTTGTAATGTTTTTGGGGGGTGTTTGCCAGTTCAGTACTCTAGTAAAGGACAATATATGTGTCAGACATTGACTCCTATATGTATGACAAAGATTATTTCCGTGAACGACCAGGAAGCATTCAGAGTCGAATACAAGAGTACTGATTGGTTGAACAAGTCCGTGCCCGCGCATGGTAAAGAGTAACTATGAGAAACGGAACCGAGGAGTTTTGAGCGAGTGACAGAGATAGCGAGTTTTAGACCTATAGCGTAAACTGAGCTACTTTAGTTTTGAGACATACATATTGGTTTGAGACTAGTATATGATTATTTAGCACTATTTATTTATGTTTATATTGTATTTAATTGATAAAGTATTTAAACCTACTACAGTTCTTAATTATACTCTTCATGAGTGGGAGACAGCAGGAAAGCTGATTTCAGCTTAGACAGAGTTTTGTTGTTTAGGCGTCGCAGGATACTAGACTACTTAGAGATAGTAGAAGTATTTGCCTGACAATATGTTTTTAGAGCAATAAAATAAAATAAAATAAAACTGCTAAAATCATTACATCAAAATGACAAAACCATCATTTGGGCTGAAAGGAAATCCTACAAAGGAATTTTAGCTAAAATACATGTATAAATTTAATTTTTGGGAAGTAAGGGGGCGGGGGGAGAAGACCCCTTTTTGAAATAGAGTTGTACCAAAATGCTGAACTCCATAGTTCCATGAAGATGAGTTTTATGGTTTTACCATTTAAAATGTCTGGCTCTTTACTACTTTAACAAAATAATTATACATTTACAAAATTCAATTTACTCACTCAACATTTCGGCTAGGTACTCTAGACTAGAACATTTAGCCCAAACATCGAGTGAGCAAATTTAAGTTGATTATTGAGCAAGTCATCATATCCACCTATTTCAACTGAGAGTTCGTTGAGAATTTACCTAAGATTCAAGTCACACTGAAAGTAATTTTAGAGCTACATAGAGACTGAAATCACCAATAAGTAATTAGTTGCCAGTGAGAGTTTAGCCGAGATATGAGCTTTATTTGTTTGTTTGTTTGTTGTTGTTGTTTTTAGGTTTAGCTGTCTTCCATCTTAAAATTGGGTAATAAACAAATATGGTTCACTTAATATGTTGTTCTTTTTTAGGGATGATAGAGAATGGGTTTGGTCATGTGGTTAATATCTCGTCCACCTGTGGGAGGGCAGAGCCAAGCAATCGCTCGTCCTACTGCTCAGCAGTTGAGACAATAGCTCTATGTGGACACCAATATCACACTGGGTTGAGGCAGGTTGTAGTAGGTGGACAATAGCTCCATGGGGATACACACGGGATCAATATCATGGGCAGGTTGAAGTAGGTATCATAGCTGTATGAGAACACACTGGACCAAAACCATCATGAATGTGTCACCTGTTGCAATCTAACAGATAACTTATTTGGATAGATTAGTGCTAGCAGACTGATAATGGCATTCTTTGCCAGGTGAAGTTTTGTGGGGAGATGGTATACAAAATGCCAACATTTTTACTTACTTGCTAAATACTGTTTCCTCGAAAAAAACATGTGCGTTCTGTTCATTTCATGAGCTGCCTAGCTGCACATACTAGATGGTATTCTATTATTTCAACATGCCTAACAGATATGCACACAATGATTGCATGAGACCACAAGATATTAAAAGGTGCCAATCATTGATAATAGCTGTGTTCATGCTCTAGCCATCATCCTATATCATCATCTATTTCATGCTTGCAGATGGATCGTTACGTCAATCTCTCTCAATTTTTCTGTGGAGGTTGGTTGTCCTGTTGGCAAAATTTGCAGCAACACTTTCTGCTACTAGCAAGGGCTTTAAACAGTGAATGCTGCCATCATGTGATCCATCCTGAGTGAAATGCCCATTTTTGGAGGAATTGATTATTACTTTGATAGTGTCATTTTTTTTTTGCTGGTGTGTGGTTTAATAGAGGGTTTGTTCTAATTTTTTCCTCAATATAGAAAACTGTGAGCGTTCTATTCGAGGGGTCATTCTATTCGAGGAATCACAGTCACGTACACTTGCCCCCCTCACCCCTCCATGTTGCTTAAGCTGAGCCACCCTTCCCCTTGTTATGGTGTCTCTGCATCCTCAGTCTCCTTTTAGAACTTGACAAGAGTTGCATGGGAAACTCCACCAAACATTATTCTATAGCATGCTTATTGCTATAGCGGATATGCTTATGCATTTTGCTTTATGGTGGCTTGCTTTTGTGTTTTTGTTTGAAAATATTCTCGAGAGTAAATGGTAAATAAAATGACATTTAGTTATTTGTATTCAAACTACGTAGCACATGAGCTGCAGCATTATTGAACTAACCATCCTGACCTTCCCCCCTGCAACCAAAAAATGGATTAGCCATGGACATGCATTGGAAAATTAGGAGTCCTTCTTGCTCAACAATTCTTTTGAATGGACCTACTGCATGCAAGTAATGTAAGGAGAGGGGAGAAAATGAAACAACTACAACAGTATATAAATGCAATCGAATATATGTGTATATATATTGGTTTTGTTGTTACCTATCTATGAATATTATAGCGGAATAGTTCCCTTCATAAACTTTACTCAGGAAAGTAATCAATCATAGCAGGTGTTTCTGTTCACTTTGTTTATTACTAGACTACACACACATTACCCAACTGGATCACAAGTGGTTCACTTAGTTTTGTGAAGGTCAGTGCTGTTAACCTGTCACAAGAGTAAGCTCCACAACTTATGTTCACCCAGTGAAAATGAGCAGCAGCTAGGCTCACATGCAGATAATGTTGAAGACTTTTATTACCAATTTTCATGTTTTACTGAATTAAGAAACAGATTAGTCGCTGCAATGCATTGGAAAGTTAGGAATCTTCTGGTAGTAAAATTATGATTGTTGGATCCCTTCATGTCAGGTATTGAATGGGAAATATTAGATAAGTAGAAGTTAGATCTTGAAGACGAAATAATGACAGTGGATACTCATTTACTACCTTAATGAGTGATTCAAGGCACACTGTAAGTAAAAAAATTATTGAAAATGAGCCCAAACCAGTTTGGATGCTAAGTGTCTGCCTGAGTGAGTTTTAGCTGAAATGTGAGTGTTGTTGTTGTTGTTGTTGTTGTTTTTTGTCCATTTTGAAATAGGAGAGTGCTACCACACTCCCTATTGAAGATGTTTTAATAGAGTTTTATTTAGGCATGTTGACTTGCCACCTTCATGGGGGATTCAAGACAGGCTGGAAATGTTTTTGCAGCTTAGAGTGGCCGAAACTAGTATAGAGTGTGTTAGTACATTTCCACACATATATATATATCTTATCTTAGAGATTTTGTGAAGCACTATATAAACAACACATCATTCTTCAGAATTTTCGTATGGTGCTCAGCCACCTCACAAATTTTTGTTCATGAGGTTCCCTTACTTTGGGTCCATGTAACTTTGGTATATATGGTTATTAAAATTTTAGTGCCAAAAGGGACCACATTAGAACTTTAGTCTTCGCTCTCTATCTAGTAATTTTGATGTGAATGTATGGTGCTCCAAAGCCATGAAAGCATTTTTATGCTTTTTATAACTTCTTTACACAAGTAACTGTGTTATTCGTATTGCAGCAATATTAAATATTCTGTGAATATTCCAAAGGTTAATTTGTTAGAGATAGCTATCTGTTTATGCATATTCCAATTTCTATCCATAACTTCTGTCCTCCTGCTCAGGGTATTTTTTTAAATTGTTGTTGTTGTTTTTATTGTTGTTGTTTACAACTCTTATTAGATGTTATGCAGCTCTGTCTATGTGACTAATGTATTGCCTGGGCCAGTGGTAACCATGGTAGCAGCCAACGCTCTTCAGGGAGATGGAACCAGGGTTGCAGTCACAAGCAAAATGGTAGCTAATGGCATGAAAGTTGAGCGGTAAGTGGGGTTTTTCCTTTTCAATTCATGTTGCTCCAAAAAGTTGGATTGCCATGTAAGAAACCGCTTGATGATTCAGATAAACAGAGATTGTGTTGCATATGTAAGAATGTTTGTTGCTTCCTGCTTGAATGATTCCCACACCCTCCCTCTTCCCTAAGAGTAAGGAGACAAGGATAGAGATAAGGCTAGTGATGAATAAGGCTAGACTAGAGCAGGATGATGCTGGGATTTATGCACTCCTGGACATACTGGACATACTATAGCGCGAGCTTCACTTTGAGCCTGGTGAGGATTCGTTCTGATAGTACTGAGCCTATGCATCACACACATGGACAGTCTGGTGAGGATGTGTGCAGGTAGTACTAAGCCTATGAAACACACACATGGAAAGCCTGGTGAGGACATGTGCTGGTACTGAGCCTTTGCATACACATGGACAGCCTGGTGAGGATACGTTCTGGTAGTACTGAGCCTATGCGTCACACACATGGACAGCCTGGTGTGGACATGTGCTGGTACTGAGCCTATGCATCATACACATGGACAGCCTGGTGAGGGCATGTCCTGGTACTGAGCCTATGCATCACACACATGGACAGCCTGGTGTGGACATGTGCTGGTACTGAGCCTATGCATCATACACATGGACAGCCTGGTGAGGACATGTGCTGGTACTGAGCCTATGCATCATACACATGGACAGCCTGGTGAGGGCATGTCCTGGTACTGAGCCTATGATTACACACATGGATAGCCTGGTGTGGACATGTGCTGGTACTGATCCTATGCATCACACACTTGGACAGCCTGGCGAGAATGTGTGCTGAGGTCTGCTGAGGTCTGCAACAACAAAACTCCAGTTATAAATGCCTCCTCAATTCTTATATTCCCTTATCCTGTGATTCCGCTTCACTATAAAAACAACAACATATCCTATCTAGTCAATGATAGGGTGGGGATGAAATACTGTGTCTTCCCGAGCCACCTTGACATTGCTTGCCATGGTCTCTAGTTTTGACTCAAGGTAAAATATGGATTGAGCTCCTGCCATGTATATGGTATAGTTTAAGCTAGCTGCATGCTACTGTAAAGCTTTGTATGCACTGTAGAATCACCCACTGCATAGAGGTACTCACTATAGTGATTGTGATGATCTCAAGTAAGTTTTCATCAATGTAGCTATACTGTTTTCAATAGGCTCAGTACACAATAGTTGGCTTCCAGTACATCATAGATTTGGTGGAACTCTGTGCAACGCCGAGGGGAAGGATGCAAATGAAGATCCATTTGTAGAGTTTTATGTTGTCATATATTGTCATCTAATTATGTGCAATTCCGGGAGACCAGAAGTGCGATTGAATTAGAATTATTGTTGTGGTATCTAACAGATGTAAGCTGAAATCGACAACTTGGGGAAGTTTAGTGAACCTGAGGATCAAGAGCAGCATTAGTCAAAGCAGAGATGCTGGCTGACATTAATACAAACAGCAAATTCTAGAGCTAGCTCTAACTTTAAAACTCAATTGTAAATGATCACACAAACACGATTAATACAGGTGAGATCATTTAGAATTTCACGGCACAAGTCCCACTATACATAGCATGGAACCACCCATTAAGGTGAAGGTTAATCGCCTATCAGTGCGAACTACAGTAGATTGGTGCTCCTCTTTGTTTAATTAATCATTTAGCTGATCTTATTTCTGATGCACCTTGTCTAGCCATCCTGCAGTGACTCTAAGCAACTGTTATCATTGCAGTTTCACCCTCGCCCCATAAACAGCCAGTTAATAGGTGCTATGAGGGTGAAAACTCGCTTGCAGCACTGGATTTGGAGACAATGTATAAGGACGAGTGCACAGTAGGAAGTCAGCTATTCAAACACGTCAGTCAACCAAATGCTACAATGTGGCTACTTATTTTTTCATTTTTTCATTTTAAGTGAAAAATTTCTCTGTGCATGTGCACAATGATTGTTTATCATTCGTCTAACATGGAAGCTCTGCCAGCAGTTTCTTTTGATTCTTCCCTCTCCATGTCAAAGCAGAGAGCATGGCTAGACCCACTCAGAAGAGAAAAAGGATTGTCCTTAATATCAAGGTAAGCTCAAGATCGGTGATATTGTGAAGAATATATGATTTCAGTTGGCCAAACATTTCAGCCATCCGAACACCCTCTGATCTCAACTATAATTATTGGTCAATGCCAAGAATCTCAGGCAGGTGATAAAACGGAAATTACTAAGAAATAACTGACTTCTCCTGTATACGACTTTAATTATAAAGGGTTATCTAACTCGTTATGGTCTACATGGTTGCAATCTTTTGTTGTTGATGTTCCAATTATTTTTTCAAACATTTTAATTTTGTAAATGTAGCAGGGCCAATAGTAATATACGAATAGAAGGTTGCTTCCTATGGCCACTGGAAGTATCATCCTTCATGTTGTTGTGGTTTTCATTTTCCAGGTGTGTTAACTTGATCTTGATTGCTGTTTCCAATCAACAGAATGAGGTAAGGTGTGGTCGCATCCTTACATTTGTTTAACCCCTATATTTCAAAATGATTTAAAGTCTGGCAATGAACTTTCAGTTGACACTGTAGATACAATGACTTTCTTGATAATCAACTTAAGTCACTTATTTGGCATTTCGGCTAGATGCTCTAGCCTGAGTCACTATTCCTGATGAAGCCTTTAAGCATTTAGCCAAAATGTTGAGTGAGTAAATTAAAGTTGATTATCGAGAAAGTCAATTGATGTTTTAAAAAAGAATTGACAAATGCAGACCACAAACATTAGACACCCTTTCCTTTTGAAATCATGTATATACAGTGGTCACTTATTAAGACCACCCAGGGAGCATTTCCAACTGGTCTTATTAGAGAGGTGGTCATACTTGGGAATATCGCTCTCGGGCATGGCAGGTGTCTCACAAAGCATTGCTCAATGGATTTAGTGTACACGCATTTATAATATTAAACCAACTGCAAGCTCCCCAGACAAGATTACTGTATTCTCATTTGGAATTATGGGTGTGTCTTGAGAAAGACATTGGTTATAATTGTACACATGTATGTATTGGACATTAGACTCATGCAGTGTCCTTAGGACACAGAAAGTCTGAGATAATGGACTGGACAGTCCGCTCCATCCTGTTCTGGATGACCATCTGCTCGATAGAATCAGCACATGCATCAAGCTTGGGAATGCCTCGATGAGTGGCTAAGTCACGCAGCTTGCACACCATCTCGAACACCTCTGTCATAGCCACAGGAGTTGGCATGGGGCCATCTCCTCATCATCTGACTCAGGCTCCTCAGGGGAGGAGTCAGCAGGGGTGGCGAGGGCATGGTCGAGGGCAGGGTCATAGTGGTCCTCACTGGTGTGCACCTCGCTGTCAATGTTGGCGTAGCCCTCCAGTGTCACACCCTCCGGCAGC
The DNA here is from genome assembly GCA_028752905.1 of Cladorhizidae sp. MBARI D1340-BT2. Classification (NCBI taxonomy): domain Eukaryota; kingdom Metazoa; phylum Porifera; class Demospongiae; order Poecilosclerida; family Cladorhizidae; species Cladorhizidae sp. MBARI D1340-BT2. Next base: position 18,675,701 of record JAQNBH010000013.1, read on the forward strand.
TGCACATTGATCACCGTATTCCCAGCAGAGATGGTGAGCTCCTCGACTTCAGCAGCAGGGACAGTGGTGGTCGTGAAGCCACACTTCTTAAAGCACTTATTGATGGTGGACACCTGGAGGTCATCCCAGGCCTTCTTGAGCCAGAGGATCGCCATCAGAACGTCCACCTTCTTTACAAGTGAGCTCATTTTCGCAGTGCAACCACTATCGCGCCGGAGATCATCTGCTTCCGGTAGACCAGCTTCATGGCCTAGATGATGCCAGCGTCCATAGGCTGAAGCTTGGAGGTGGTGTTGGCGGGCAGTAAGACCAGCTTAAGGTTTCTGAGGTTGATAACTGAGTGCGCTGAGTAGTTGTCAACGAAGATGATGATCTTCCGGCCCTCGGCAAGCATTTTATTGTTGGTGCACTTGAGCCACTGCTCCCAGATGGGAGCGCTCATCCACGCTTTGGCCTGTGCCTCATACTCGATGCCGAGGTCCCTCTTTGGATCAATGCAGATGTAAATATGTACCAGTTCCTGATTTTTCACAGTTGGGCAAAGGTATGTCACTTCCATGGAATGTAGATCTACAAATAAAATCCAAAATTCACTTTATTCTTGGGTGCTTGGTCTTATTTGGGAGGATATTGACCCAGCCAAGTGGTCTTATAAGAGAGGTGGACTTATCTTAGAGGGTCTTACTTGGGAGGGGCAAAATAAAGCCAGCCAACCGGAGCAAGCAAAAATGGTCTTATAATGGAGGTGGTCTTACTTGGGAGGGTCTTAATACGGAGGGACCACTGTGTACCAATATTGTACACCAATATTTATTATGTTTTCAATGGACTATCAGTGTAGTCATTCTCGATGATTTGCTCACTCAATGTTTTGGCTAGATGCTCTAGCATTATCAGGAATAACATGTTAAATTTTTTTTTTTAATTAAGTGTGTATTATATTTGGTGAACAATATTTTGAAAGATATAAGCATCCTCTAAAAATGTTTGCAAATTTTGGTTTCCTTTCTTTCTTGAGAATGCAATATTTTTTGTTTTGTTTTAAAGTGTTAAAGTGTCTATCTAACCAACTGTATCTATCTACCTATCCATCTATCCATCTATCTATCTATCTATCTATCTATCTATATTAGCTGGCAATTCACATGTACCATGTTGTTCAAATATTAACTATTTTGTTAGCTAGCCTTCACACAGAGTAGTTCAACATTAGCTAACCATCCAAGCGGCAACTATATACAGCCGAGTTTTGTATATGTGTGTGTATGCACCCGTGGTGCGTGCGTGCATGCAGACAAGAATTCCCTATACTGGAGTTGTTTATTGATCACTCCTACTTCGATGACTACACACTTTACACCTTTCACGAAATATAACTCTTTCAACTTTCAACTATTGAAGCTTTGTGTGACAACGTGAAATTATTAACCTTCATAAATTCAAGATCTAATGTCACATTACTCAAACATGGGAACAATGAAAGGAATTCCATTTGCGATTCACTGCATCATAGTCTGTATAATTCCACTTTCTCCTTTCTTAGTTTGACATGTAGAAATGTCATGGATGGGTCTGGGATCATATGGTTGTCCAAAAGCAAAAGCCAAAAAGTCGTTGCCAACATACCGTATTTCATCAAATAGACCATGCACGACTAGACCACCTAGAACCTGTTTGGCGGTAGGACTGGGATAGGATAGGGATAGGGCTGGAATAGGTAAGGGGTGACTGGGATAAGCTAGGGAATGGGCTAGGATAGGCTAAGGATAGGACTGGGGGAGGCTAGGAATAGGGCTGGGATAGGCAGGCTAAGGATAGGGCTGGGATGGGCTTGGATAGGCTAGGGATAGGACTGAGGGAGGCTAGGGATAGAGCTGGGGTAGACTAGGTATAGGACTGGGTCAGGCTAAGGATAGGGCTGGGATAGGCTAGGGATGGGGCTGGGGATAGTGCTGGGATAGGCTAGGGATATGGCTCGGATAGGCTAGGGATAGGGCTGGATAGGTTTGGAACAGGCTAAGGATAGAGCTGGGATAGTCTATGGATAGACTGGGATAGGTTAGAGATAGGGCTGGGATAGGATAGGGATATGGCTGGGATAGGCTAGGGTTTGGATAGGCTAAAGATAGAGCTGGGATAGGCTAAGGGTAGGATAGGGGTATGGCTAGGCTGGGTGCACATATCTGAAGAGTGTGCAATGTACCTCTACACAAGATGTATTTGTCACACCATTTACACATTTCTCTCTCTACCACACGTTTCTCTCTGTGATTGATGCAGGTGTGGATTTCAAAACAACCTCATCTGATGTACCCTTACCTCTCGCATTACTTCCCTTCACTTCTCTACTCCATTCTGAGAGAGAGAGAAAGAGAGGACCTTAAGGATGCCAAGAAGAAGAAACTTTAGAACAGTAATAACTGAAGCCAAATGTTCTTTAACTAGAGTGACTGCCAGTATAGATGTCTCTAATTGGGAATGTCTGTAATACATCATTTTTGGCAAATAGCAATATAGGTCATAGAGTACTGCAAGAGACCAGTCATTTCTCCCCATGTAGAATATTGCTGCACCAATTTGCCCTGCTAGAGGTTGTTTAGCTCTAACACTCCATGTTGCTGCAGAAATACTAACTGGATTCTTGGTAAGATGAAAACTGAACACATATGGCATGCAAGGTGCTAGGAAGGCTAATAAAAAATATGGTGACACGATAGGGATTGAATAAAAAAACTATGAAGTGGCAATCAGCCAGTTTGTGCATACTCAGAGCTGGACATGATTAAATATAAGAATGCTACATACTCTAACTCCCCCCCTTAATACCATAACCTAAATCACTTCCTATGTTGTGGCTATTGGCTATTCAGTTATTAGCCATCAGAATCCTTTATCACTAATAAGCATGTGTAAATCATGTTGATAAGGTAAGCACGAGGTTGTTTTTTGCCAAGTACAGACACTGATTCCAAAGTATTGTATTGCAATAACATGATAATAATGTGTGTAATATTGTATGGTAATAAAGTGATAGTAATGTGTGTAGTGAAATATTATATACTCTTATGGTAGAGTGGCTCTTATGGTAGAGTGGATGGCTATTGCACTTGGCTTCACCTCATACATTCACCCCCTCCCCCTCCCACCCACACACACATACACACACACACATCCCCACTACAACATTACTCATGATATTTAATACCAAATTTCACTACAAACCAGCTTATTACATATTCAAATAAAGTATGCATATAATTGCATGGTATGAATGCATAATGGAGGAACAATGCAGTGTTGCTTCCTATCAGATTTTGACCTTCGGGTGATGACATGACAATAAGATTGGCTGAAGGTTTTACTGTGTTCCAATCCAGCTTGCCCTCCTTGACTAGGCCTTGGATTATGTTACTTATAACTAACTTTCTGTTATGCCGCTACAACTACAGGAAATCATAATATCAATGTAATGGTGTAACTACTGATCAAGGAGTCAAATCTCATCATTGAATATATACATACTTTTAAGAGTACAGTGCAAGATATAAAATCATTGTAACTGACAAAGCATAATTGAGCACACACAATTGAAAAGAAAAGTATGTAGAAATCCAAGCATAATACGCCAAGGATTTTTTCAGCTTCTCAACTAGTTCATTATGTCTGTGGAGAGGGACATCTGACTGATTTGAGAGTGCTGGGACATAGCAACCAATTGTTTAGTCACTGTTGGGTGAAGCCAATATGTATATCGATGACCTCTTGTGAGAGACAGATTCCTTCAACTAAATAAAGTACAATACTTGTAGTCAACCTATGAGTAGCTAGGACTATTTGGATGAGCTGTCTCCTCCTGCACCCTGGAATGGTGTATATTATGGCGTCACTCTCCTCTTTAATGGAGGGACCAGAAATTTCTCCTGCTCTTCCAATTATGCAGATGTCATCTCCGCACAGCTGTCATCCTTAATTTGGAGTGTTAGCTACTCAACAATGCTTTGTATAGAGCCTCTCCTGTCAGTTGCCATGGCAAGGGTTGTTTATGTAGCTCCAGGGATTCTGTAAATATAGCATACTAGCAATGCCATAATAAGTATGAAAAATCAATAATTTATCCAAATGCATTAGAGTGAGTCATCTAGGCAGGAGTTGGGTTAATATAAAGACTTTCCAGAAAAGAGGAGTGTAATGGCATACAGGCAAGAGAAGACGTAAATGACAGAAGAAAAGAAACCACTGAGATGGATCAGAGCAGCTTCAGTTTACATTCAAAGCCAGGAAGGCAGAGGCAATGTCGGGAGGTCGGCAGCACTAAACATATATAGAAGAAGGAAAAGTGGGAAATAGAATTGACAGTGTGGGCGTACTATAGAGGTAATGATTTCTGAAGTGAGGAGCATGGTGAGGAGTGAAAAAGGAAGGCGATATATAATTATTATAGACTAGTTTGACAGGATGGGGTAGCATTCAGTTGCCTTCTGCTTCCTCCTGCTGCTAGCTAGATTTGTGCATAAAAGGTGAGTCATAAGTTCAGTGTAACCCTTTCAGTTCTTGGTGATCGCTCTAGCAGGAAATTTCTGGACTGCCTCCTGTTTGTTGTGTGGGTCCTCACGACTCCTGGAGGAAAGGGAAGTAATCAAAGTCAGCAGGACCAGAGACCTGCAAAACTGAGTAAGAATAATGGGGCAGGTGAGATGGAAGCCAGCATACATCTAGAGTAGGGGTAGCCAAAGTGGACCCCTGTGGGTAATAGTACTATCCAAGGGGCCTAGGGGTCGAAAGGGTCGAGCAGAGAAGGTTAACGATCAAGCTGAGCACCAAACGCGCTGGGCAGAGTTATTGATGGGGGGGAAAAACGCGGACTCTAGTTTGAAAAACTTCAACACTATCTTCCCTAAAGTAAAGCGGTGTGTTGGCTACAACAGTCATACTTTAGTGACTGTTCTGAGTTAATGCTTTGCGATCTCAAAGGCAAAGTTTAGACTTTTGTAATGCTCGAGTCCTGTATAAACATGCGGCGATGTAGAAGCTTTACCTGAGCGGAAGCTCCTTCCTAGACGGTGACGCCAAGCTCTAGCAATGAAGGTAGGAAAAAGCCAACTATAATTTTGTGCGCAAATAAGTTTAAAGGATAGCTTAGATAGATTATGCATGCATAATTATAAGCCGCATCCTATTTTCTAGTATATACGGCCTATTTAGTGGACTGGTCTGCACTAACACCGATGACACCAATAAAGTTGTTCACTTTTTAACTACTCACTTTTGCTAACCACCTTATTAATTTGGTATAATAATTACTGACCAAAACTTTTATTTTATTTTTAAATCGATATAATTATTATTATACACACAAAATATACACACAAAAAAGACAATAACCATGCAAAACGACATACTCATATATACCCATATTTTAATGGTAAAAACATATGATATTTGGCATAATTTTTTTAATAAAAAGCAAAAAGAAGGCTGGTCAATAAGTGAGTTAATTTATTTTTAATCCGTTTATGACTTTGTTATAATTTTTGTTATAGGTTTATTTTTTATGTGGGAGTTGATGAGGGATCAAGGATTCCATGAAGGGGTTGATAGTCTAAAAAGTTTGCCTACCACTGATCTAGAGGGAGGAAAAGGTGGATAACAGTAGAGAGCTGAGTTGCTCAATAAATAATTGAGCAACTCTGCTCTCTACTGTTATCCACCTCTTAAGGCCCAAAATGGATCCTTAGAGGTATCCAGAGAGGATGTAGTTGAGGATGATGACACACTGTTCAGAAGGACAGATTGGGATCTCCCTATCAAATAGCTTTCAAACAACTTTAGGAGAGAGACCTCTGTTGCAGAGAGGCTGCTATCTGTAATATGGTATTGAGAACCTAGAATAGATCAAGGAAGACAACTGCTACATTCAGTTCCCAGTTCGCTCTATAAATCAATGTGGCATTCAGGATGGCTTCCATCAAATGTCTATCGAATATGACACTTCAGTATAACCTGTCCAGGTATCCACTGAGTCAGGAAATATATGGGAACATCACTTTCTATTCTATACTAAGAAGTTTGCATGCATGCTTTCTGGTGGAATTTTTGATGAATCTTAAAGTCAGTTGGAAGCAAATTCACCTCCTTTTATAGACACGAACAAATCTTTTTTGCTTCCTCATTGGAAGCTGGGTGATATGGACAATGTGTTTGACTCAATTTACCTTCATGAATCTTGAACACTCTTTGGACACAAATTGTGACCATTTGTCTGAAACAATCTGGTGAAGGTATCCAAACAGAGCAAATAAATGACAGATGCTACAAACTGTGTTTTTTTGAGGCAGTAGTGGTTGAAATCACATATACCACTGGGAATGAACATTAATGGCACAAAAGAATGATTTCCCCTTGAATGGTCCTAAAAAATTCACATGAACTCATTGTCATAATTGACTAGGCATGACCACGGTTTAGTGTTCACCCTTTACCAACAAGATGCATTTCGCTAACTCGTCCCTCAGGTACTTTGAAGGACCCACATGAAGCTAAGGATGGTAAGTGAACATCAGCAGATGCAAATTGGTTTGAAACTTGCTGGCACAGTTAATAATTATATTCAATTAAAAATGCATCGCTATATATGCCATTGTGAATAAAAAGCTTTAGAAATATATATATAAATAATGTTTGAAGTGAGAGCTTCCATGACATGGTAAGGCTAGCAGAAAGGAATGATGATAGAAGTACTAAATCACATGACCATTATTACCTCAATTAAAAATGTATTGCCATTGTGCTTTAGAAATATATATATAAATAATGTTTGAAGTGAGAGCTTCCATGACATAGTATATAGTACTTGCAGAAAGTAATGATGACTAAATCACATGACTATTACTGCCAGCATGATGGTCAATACAGCTGAGAACAGAAGACTGAGATTATATGTGAGCTTGTAGCCTGAGCTAGTTCCATCCACATCTCCAGATCCACTTGAACCCTCCTCCATAGAATCTGTTACAATGTCTGTAGCCACTGTAGAAGTTGCAGCCATTGTAGTAATACCTGCAAGCACAAAATGTCATTGAAGTCATTTTAATTTACATTTCAACTCGTGCACACAATATTATTGGCAAATAAAAATTGTATTAAAGTGGCAGTATTTTAAGGTGGTAAGCTGTAGTAAATTGGGGCCTCATCTTTGAAAATTTTACTCAAACATTTAGTCTAATGTAACTGTTTTTATAGCTGCATTTACATTCATAAACATATTGCAGATCGTATTTTTTTAAGATAGCACACCTATGTTCATGTGCTCCCCTTTTTAGACTGCCCACAGGCACAGTGAGGATGCTGGACTAGAATATTCCTCCCTTGTAAAATATCAATATCTATTTGTGTAGCTATGAAAAAAAATTAATATGCACAAAGTGGTAGAGATATTATATGTACAAGTAATGTGTGCATTTTTTCCTTCCTTGTGTCGGACTTGAGTGGAATATTAAAATAGAGTACTCATTTTATTTGTCATTGAAATGAAATGGCCTACAATGATGTAATAGCATAGAATTGGATCTTACCTCTGACTTCACTTTCAGGTTCACAGTTGTGAGCATTACAGTGTTCTTCTTCAGTATTGCAATCTAATCCTCCACACTGTCTCACTCTGAACCTTGACCCTCCCCCACACTGGGCCGAACAGGCACTCCAGGAGGACCACACACCAGAGTCAGGGTTAGCTAAAAATAGAAGTATTAAATGTGATAATCAGTAAAGCTTAGTTCTATGAGCAAGACTATGCTGTATTAATTTAAGAGGACAAACTTTATTTTAAACAATAAGAAGCAGTGATGGCTATGATATTTGAGAAGTGTGGGACAGAGAAGAGTGAAATTCTTTGGCTATGTCATATCAAGTTCATACAACAGATTATAATTATAGTATCTACATATGTATATTATAATCTCTTATATAATCTATAACTATATAATGTATCACCTTCTCAATAATCAACTTCAAATTGTATTCACTCGACATTTCGACTAGATGCTCTAGTCTTCATTTATTCCTGGTGAAGGCTAGAGCATCTAGTTGAAACATCGAGTGAATACAATTTGAAGTTGATTATTGAGGTGATTATAATGTTATTATGTCAACTGAGAGTTCATTGAGAGTTTATATACAATTTTCTGCTTTGATGTTCAATTTGCAAATTGTGTGAACCTAATCAAGTGTCTGTTGTTAGATGTACTTTAAAATTTGAACTAGCTTATATAATTATCTCTAGCTATATGCATTATAAACTCTACTTACGCTGTGTTATACAGGAAATGTTAGTGTTACAAGTCTTCCTCATGATATTTGTGCCTGTACAAGTGTTCCCACTCTGACAGGTGCGTCTTCGTTGCTGGAAGCCTCCATGGCACGTGCTACTACATGACGACCAGCTTCCCCAGGAAGCCCATATAGCAACTATAAAGGAGGAAAAAGTCACATTATGTATGGGTGTTAATGGGTGTTACGTTAACATATAAGGGTGGACAATGGTAAACTAACATTTATTCAACTAACATTTAGTAAACCAACAGTAGGTAATTACGGTATACTAATAATTATTTCAATTCAAAATTCAGTAAACTGAGATACAATTCATGTAGACTAACATTTAATAGACCAACATTATTTTTGCTTACTTAATGGACAGAGTTGTATGTTGCAGTTCCTCATTTCTGCCCTAACCCCCTCGCAAGTGTTGCCCCCCACACATAACCTGATCCTGGACCGCCTCCCTTCACCACATGTCCGAGAACAACCACTCCACATGCCCCAAGAAGACCAGGAAGCCACCACTAGAAACAAAATTGAAGATCAATCATAATTTTGCTGCAAGTATGTGTAAACAGTGTAAAATAATCCATAGGTAAGTAGCTGGTGCGTAAATATATGCTTGTACATACAAAGATGTCTACATTATACCTGCATTTGTTTAAAAGCTGTCTCATTCCTTCGAAAATAGCACATTTATATAATGACAATACACTAGCTGAAAAGTCATTTAGCCCTCTCAGTACAGCAGGCTGGATCTGTACAGATAGTTCACTCAAGCATGACTCAGCTACCTTCAAGAATGCATCATTAAATTTTGTAGACATGTTGAGCACTAATCTGTCAAAGCCAGTTACTTCAAGTGTTTTTTTTGTATTGTACAGTAGTGACAACATATACACAAGCCAACTTTTAGATTGTCTATATCAAGTTGACATTACTTAGTCTGAACCCAAACACAACAAACAATACTGACTTTGACATGATAATTCTAGAATGAAAGTGGTTGGCTTAAATTAATTTCCAGCTTACCAGGGCAGGAAGAAGTGTTGCATTTTCGTGTTTCTATGTTACTGCCATCACAACTGGTTCCTCTATTGCAGGTCCTAGTTCGTGACCTGGTGCCACCATTGCAGGTCCTGCTGCAGCTAGACCAGGATTGCCATGAAGACCCGGAGGCAGTAGATCCACCTGAAGATAATGAGAGGGTCAGCATTTCAATGACCAATACATCTACTTTCCACTAACAAATTTCTATGATAGTAGAATGTAGACTATATTTATGATAGTGACGTCTAGGATTAGTAATCATTAGTATACGAATAGTCACCTAAAATACACGATTAGTAATTATATCACTTGTTTCCTCCCTGTTTGCAATGTTTTTGAGCAAACTTGGACACATAATCTGTTTCTTAGACCCACCTCCACAGTATAATGTAGTCACATGTTGGACATCAAGACGTGAAAGACCTTGTCTCTGGCCGAGACTATTGGGACTAATGTTGGGGTTCACAGGCACGATCGTTGGCTGACCATTATGACTGAATGCTCGGGAAGGATAGTGCATGATGGACCCAAGGTCATAAGGGACCCCTTGGGTTGTCACATGAGCTGCGCTGGCAATTCCAAAATTATTTTCAGTTCCTAATTGGGACATTACAAATGGTAATCAACATAACACCTTATGCATAGAACTTCAATGTAAAGAAAATATCACCTTTCAGCTGAACTCACCACTTAGTATGTTTTCTGTCAGGATCCTAACAAATATGTTCCTGTCTGGCCGACTGTGTTCATGCCAACGCCCAAGGGCATGAAATATCTCATGAATTACAACACCTTTGAATAAACAACCTCGACCAATGGAGATGTCCTGAGGGCCTCCAGTTCGTCCAAGGAATGAGTAACATCTAAGGTAATGTACGCATACTTGAATAAACTTTTTCATAATAAAAGCAGGAATATTAAGATAGAAATAATACAGTCTGGGCCAGTTCTGTTGACATATACACAGTGCATTTTAATGCACTCACCCTCTGCCAGAGAAGAACCTCACATAGTCCTCTTGGTTTGTGCGTTGAACGAATCTGATGCATGTCAGTGAGTGATAGTCAGCAATGGCTTCCATGGTAACATTTATTGCCTGACCTATAAGTAGAGAGGTACATATATACAGATCTAATCCTATACCTAGTTTAATAGTGAATGTGGTGAAAGACAGTAGATAGGAGTGCTAATAATGAGTTTTCTTACTGCTCAGGCCGTCGAATACATATGGAACCACACCTCCTTGCCAGAGTGACTGTTGGTACCTTACTACAGCATTCTGTGGGGCATTGAGATCACTAGGATTGGCTGTTGCCTCTATGAATCTCTGCTGCTCAGATGTCAAGAGAATGTCTCCTTCAACATAATCTAAAACAATGTTGAGTGTAGATAGTCACATAAAATTTAGTATACCTATGCACTTATAAATATCTAGTCAAGCATACAAGTGTTCATTGGAATTCACACTTACTATTAGAACACTCCAAACAAGAAGAGGGTGGAGTGGATGATCTCACCACATATGCAGTTGCTGCCAAGGCAAGAATGAAGGGAACTGATTGAAATGTTAGCATGTTGGGGTTCCTTCCTGGCTGATGGTGCTACTCCAATGTCGTTTTGCTGATTTAAAATCCAGTTCTCTGCTGTTTTCTGGTGTCGTGACTTTCTTGTCAAGTGGTGAGTTTACTGCTCTTATATACTGCACTGCAGAGTAAGGGAAGTTGAGGAGGTGGGGAGGGAGGGGGGAGGGTGTGGGGTATGCAAACATGACTATAAGAAAAATGCTGATATTCCACCAACATGTATATATAATAGTCTGAACTTTGAGCTCAGTGAAACTAATATAAATATATACGTTAGTTAATTCCTTGCTCTACTTTGAAGGTTATTTCCTATTATTGCATGTGCTAGTGGTGCTTGTAGATCATGGTTCATATCAGACTGTTTATTTGTAGCAATCACTAGCTTCCTTTCCGATGTTCTTTTGAGTTTGAAAGTAACTGGTGAAGGAAGACGAGATACCATAGCTAGGGGGATTATTGAACCATAATTATACCCATAGTTACTGTTGAGGCATAGACGAGATTTACTCTACTATTTAGCTATTGACACACGAAGTAGGAAATGTGGTATATAGGCACTAGCAGTAACTAACCCACCCCCAACACTTTCCTAACCCAACTTACAATTTAATGTACACTTATTATTTTCTGATGTTGTGAGATAGAAAACAATCACCCCCACCCCCCCCCACCCCCCCCCCCCCCCCCTCCCATCTCCCCTCTGCCAACTCAGAATTTATCTCCTCCACCCTGAACTGTATAATTATTGGCTATAGCACCAGAAAGGAAGGAAAATGGCAGGGCAAAAGCAGGCAATAATAGTAGTAGATAAACATGTAATAAAACCAATAATTCTATTTTTGATGTATGGTTATAAATAGATTCTAAAGCAGCAACATAATTTCTATGATCTACATATAGAGATAACTCATATAACTCAACGTGGAAAACTTCTAGGATTTGCATCACCTTATAGTGTTTTCAAAGTTCAGTACCATTTAAAACAAATACCTTATACTCTTTGTTGTAAACACTCAAGAAGCATACTTCAATAGTGAGATAACCACATATGGTAAGTGGGTGGCTGAGTTTGTATAGATTATGGAAGTGCTTTCTATAGAGTGATCCAATCCTACCAACTCCTCTGCTGTATACTTAAGGAGTAAGGTGCACTCCCCTATAAGATCTCTATGACTGCTATTGCCAAATCAGGAGTGTGAGACTAATTTCTGCTGACACCTAAAAATAAAAATTAATAAGCATCGGCAAGTTAATTAATTTTTGGTTTAATATTCATTTATTTTGTTGTGTTGATGATGATCTGGTTAATGGGGTTAGGTTTAGGTATATTGTTGTTTCCATTATTAGCATGTAATATTATAGTTATAATTATGACACCATGTGTACATGCATGTGTGTCTGTGTGTGTGCACATGTGTGTGTGTCTCAGTTGACATGTAGTAGAGATACAATGACTTTCTCACTACATGTAATCAACTGATTTGCTTCAGTTAGATTCTCCAGCCAAAACATTGAGCAAATGAATATTTATTAGGAAAGTGATTGTTTAATAATTGACTAAAATAAAAACACACATCCCCCCCCCCCCCCCCCCCCCCCCCCCCCCCCCCCCGCCCCCCAAAGAATTTGCTATTGTAGACCACAATCATTGAGTGAATTCTATACATCCTAAATGAATAGAACACGAATATTTTAGTCCAGATGTCTATCAGATTGTTGGTCCATTGACCCCAGCATCAAGGTAGCATTACATCTCTGAATCACCACAGAGAACCTCTGAATTGGAATGATAATGGCTCCTCAGATGCTGCCGGCAATCTTCTCCCTAGGTTCTGGATAAAGTTAAGGGTTTTGGGGGTCTTGATGTCTCATCTGCCACAGAAACAAACTGTTATGATGAATCTATTGTATTTGGTGCATTGCCTCTGTTTTAGCAGTCATAGCTCCTGGTTCTGAAACTTCCACCCTCAAATAGATGCAGTGAACAGTATAGGTATCATCCCAAATAAGTAACTTCCCTCATGACCATGCCACCATTGTCCCATCTGGCTTCTTTCCATCAGACCATAGTAGCCCAATAGGCTCCAGGCAGAAAGAAATCCTAGCAGAAACCAAGTGATTATGGATGATGTCATTTAGAGATCTATGTGTTGAATATATAATATCTTCATTGACTCTACTTGCAGCTGAAGCAAGCCATGAGTGCTGAGGTTGTCAACGACTGCTGCACATCTATGGGAGATGCAAAATTAAAAAAATTAAATTAGAAATGATAAAAATCGGTATTTCTTTACAGGCCACTTTTTAAAGTTTCTCGTCCACCTCTGCTCATATTTTTTTTCTTCATTAATCATAAAAGTTATTCTCATTTTCCATTTATTGTGCAATGTATAATGGCCATAGATCACAGCCCTGGATGGATGGGTACATTTTGATGTAGGCATTTATATATATATATTTATATGTGTATAATAGCGCAACATGTGCTGATTAGCTATCTATTAACTTCACTCTTTATATACCAAACTTCAGCTAATTATATTTGAACTTGTGACACATTATTCCTGAAGAACATATACAAATAATTATAAGGTACAATAATAATTACATAATCTGCGTACCTGCATGGACATGTTGACATGAAATAACAACTTAGTTGAGACTTAATGAAATCAAGTACATAACCTCTGCCATGTTTGGCTAGCTCCGTGCAGCTGTTGCCAAGTCCTAATGAAATCATGTAACATCTGCTATGTTTGGTCAGCTCCTGTGGAATTATGTTGGTTGAAGGAGGAAGTACCTGACACACTTTAGGTGGCTGACTCATTACAAGATAATGTGCTAACTTGCAAAAAGAAGTAGTGTTTCTTAGTTATTCGTTGAATCTATTTACTTGTTAACAAATAGTGTATATTTACCAGTACTTATTATTACGAATAGGCTACACATGCTACTCATATTCAGTCAAGTAATATATCTATCTATATAGAAAAGCTGGAAAAAGTGTTCAATGTAATCAATTATCCACCCGCGCGCTCGACCACGTACTAAAATTTTAACGCCTAATGAAAAAGGTGATTCAATAGAGGTGGGCTTCTTCTATCCACTCGTAACAATTTCAAATCTTCAGCACTTAGCAATCTCGAGTTATTTTGGATGAGGTTTTTGGGATGCAGGTTTTTGAGGTCTCTCCACTTTAGAGTCTAGTAACTTGCCTATAGATATACCTATGAAATATATTTTGGTTAAAAAGAGAGCACACAGAGTGACCTATCTTTTGAGCTATATATCAAATCCATACCATGAAGTTTGCAGAATCTACGGAGCTCTAAAATTTTAACCACAAGTTAAAAAAAATATTTAATACAACTGTCTCCTATTCTGTCTCCCATTAAAGTTAATAATAATGTTAATAACAAAAATTAATAACAACAATTAATTAATTAAATCGTGGGAGCTGCTTGAGAGGAATAGCTCTCAACATTACCACATCTTCTCACTGTTCAACTATGGTATATATCTTCTTAAGTTTCACAGTATATGGAACATACTCATTATTTACTGCCCTATCACAGTTGATCTAACTTAATATTTCCTCTTGACTTGCTCAAGTACCTTTCTTCCTTTCCAGAATGGAAAAAGAGTAGTGAAGGATAGTAAAGGAAGAGAGGTAAGGGTACATCAGATACGGTTGCTCTGACAAATACACCTGCAACAGTCACATAGAGAAACGTATGTGTATACCACATTAAATATAGACTTGTCTAGAACTGTGCATAGTCATGATCATCTACATCTAGTCCAGCCCTCCCCTTGTCCTGCCCTATCAGCCTATGAGAGCTATAGTTTTATCCTAAGCCCTTGCCAGTAGTATTGTATATAGAGGCCACAACTTTTGAACTCTAGATATTGGATGATTGCAGGACTGTCCACATAGGACAGGTCAAGAAAGGAAGTGCAGTAGCTCAGACATACAATAACGATACCAATATTTATATTTCCTGTGTAGTCTTATGCATAGAGGAGGCTGGGTTTTATAAATGAATTGCTAACTCAGAGAGCCTAAAATTTTAGTGGGTTATATATACTTAGTGAGTGGAAAGAAATATGCAGCATTGAATCAGACTTGATCGATATGCAATTTCAGTCTGCATTGAACTATCGACTCAAAAATAATAATAATAATAAATAAAAACAACAAATAAAAAACAAAAAGAAACAACAAAAAATTCAAGCAGATCATTGGTCCAGTTTGTGCTCATGGCAGAGCTTGTACTAGAAACATTCACGAGAAAAAAAAATCACAAACTCTAGATTACTATAGCTATGCACATGTACAAGCTAATGACTATATCTGTGTTCAGTGCAAGCTAATTACTGTAGCTGTGGTCATGTGCCAGCTAATTATAATTATTTCTGTGTTCAGTGCAAGCTAATTACTATAGTCTTGCAAGCTAATTACTATAGCTGTGTAATGTGCCAGCTAATTACTACAGCTGGGTGCATGCGCAGGCTAATCACAATAGCTGTCGACATGTGCCAGCTAATTACTACAGCTGAGGCTAATCACAATAACTGTGGACATGTGCAAGCTAATCACTATGGCTATTGTTCAGTGCAAGCTAATTACTATATCTCTGTTCAGTGCAGGCTAATTACTATAGCTGTGTGCATGTACAAGCGAATTACTATAGTGCTAGCTAATTAGTTCAGTGCAAGCTAATTACTATAGCTGTGTTCAGTGCAAGCTAATTACTATAGCTGTATTCAGTGCTAGCTAATTAGTTCAGTGCAAGATAATTACTATAGCTGTGTTTAGTGCAAGCTAATTACTATAGCTGTATTCAGTGCAAGCTAATTACTATAGCTGTATTCAGTGCTAGCTAATTAGTTCAGTGCAAGCCAGTGCAAGCTAATTACTATAGCTGTGTTCAGTGCAAGCTGTATTCAGTGCAAGCTAATTACTATATCTCTGTTCAGTGCAAGCTAATTACTATAGCTGTGTTGAGTGCAAGCTAATTACAGTAGCTGTGTACATGTGCCAGCTAATTACTGTAGCTGTGTACATGTGCGAGCTAATTACTGTAGCTGGGTACATGTGCAGGCTATTACTATAGCTGTACAAGCTAATTACTATGGCTGTGCACACAAACTAAAATGGCAAACATGTACTAGTGGTAATTGATATTGGAGAGCTAAGTGAGGCCTCAGTGTGTTGAATTGAAAACTTGGTATTGCTGCACATGGTAAATCTATTAATCTATGTAGTGTCTATGCATTCACCCCTTGTTGACACATAAAATATATGAACTTGGAATTAGGATGTAGCATGTGTAGACTGACAAAAATATTCTTGGGAGACTCCTTTATGGTAATGCGGTGACAAATGAATGAGGATCCACATTGAAATTGTGATGTAGGATTGCGAAAAAACAGACATAATTATATATAGAGAGAGAGCTACTTAGAATTAACCTGGATAGGCTCAGTAGGATGTCAGTTATCCTAACACGTTGGGACCGGAGGGTGTTCGGATAACTGAAATGTTCGGATAACTGAAGTCACGTTAATTAACCACAATGATTGTGTAAATATACATACTGTATAAGCAAATCAAATTTATATTGCATATTGGAATCTTTGTCCAGTGCATGTACTTTAAAAAATGGTGTAATTTGTGATTGTTTCTGACTTGTAGCTCTTTTCTTTGCTGTTTTCAGCAGGAGATGGTTCAGCATTACTGACATACTCACAGGAATGTCCGACTGTTCTTCAACATAGGCCAGCACTGTCTCTAAAGC
Source organism: Cladorhizidae sp. MBARI D1340-BT2 (assembly GCA_028752905.1). Taxonomy (NCBI): domain Eukaryota; kingdom Metazoa; phylum Porifera; class Demospongiae; order Poecilosclerida; family Cladorhizidae; species Cladorhizidae sp. MBARI D1340-BT2. The sequence goes on from JAQNBH010000013.1 coordinate 18,692,451, forward strand.
ACAGCAGGCCTGTGCATGGGATATAGCTGGGAGGAGGGGGGTGTCTTCATCATCTTCATCCTTGTTATCAATATCCCCTTCTCTAGAGTATGCCACAAGCTCTTCTTCCGTGAGTTCATGGTAGCCAGCATCATCACTGTCAGCTGTGAGCCACTCTCTTCTCTCTGTAGAGGGGATGCTTAAATTCTCAAAAAGAGTGTCAATCTCACTGGTGGACGAAGGCTCCTGAAAAGATGAGTCAGGAACCTTCAGAAGCTTACTCCAGCTCTTGGTTATTGTCATAGGCCACACCTCCTCCCAGTATTTATCAGACATTAAAACAGCATCCTTAATATTGACTGTTTTTGAGAACTCGGCTATGTTCATTGACCCTGTGTACTGTCCTCATCAATCATACGTAGCAATAGGTCACGCTTATATAGCTGCTTCAATGTTTGGAGCACACCCTGATCCATTGACTGGATAATAGACGTGGTATTCGGGGGCAGGTAAACACGTGATCTGTCGGTCTGCAGAGAAAATGGAATCAATGTCCGGGTGGGATGGAGCATTATCCAGCACAAGTAAGGCTCTTGGTGCAACCCCTCTCTCTTCTAGTGCTCTACGGCATCCAGGCACAAATAGCTCATGGAACCATTTAGTGAATATGGCGGAGTTCATTCATGAAATCTTCAGTGCAAAATAGTCCACAGGGAGGTCTTTCTTCTCAACATTTTTTACGTACCGTGGATTAAGGGACTTGTGAATGAACACCAAGGGGAGTTTTATTGTTCCATTTGCATTTGAACATGCCATCAATGTGATACGGTCCTTGGGCTTCTTAAATCCCTTGGCCTCTTTCTCCCTCGCTGAAAGGTTCTATTAGGCATTAGCTTCCAATAAAGCCCAGTTTTGTCAGTTAAAAACCTGGGTTAAAGTTGGACTCTTCTCCTCCATGATCTTACTCAGCTTCTCCTTAAAATAATCGATAGTCTCCACAGCTGCTGAGAGAGATTCCCCTTGGATGGACAATGCACGTATACCATGCCTATCCCTGAATCTCTCTTGAGCCAACCTGTTCCAGCTTTAAAGGACTCTGAATCATCATCTGGGTAGACGAGTGGAACCAGATGAAGTGCCTTGGCCATCAACAATGGACCACTAATAGGGGTTCCTAGAAATACAGGAAGCATTAAGAAACACATTAACTAAAGCAGACTTACACTTGCTTAGCTGGTGTATACCCTACAGCATACATAATTATTCTAGCAAGCTAAAGTCTTACCTTTGAACCTCTGCTGGATAAACCAAAGAAACACAGCTTTGTCCAGGTCTTCATAGTCCGCTCTCCTAACAATCTTCCTCTTCTTGATGCTGTCACTATCTCGCAGTTCAGTCTAGAAAGTCGGTAGCTTGTCCTTTGTCTTCATTATATCATGGACCATTGACTTACCAACATTGAATTCAATACTACTCCACCTAAAGTTCTTCCCTGCTCTACAAGCTTGCAAATCTTCAGTTTATCATCAATGGTAAGGACCACTCTCTTTCTCTTCTTAGAAGCTGAATCCAAGCTGACTTTGTAATAGGAGTAGAATGGAAGGTTGGCTGGCACTACGCGATTGGGGTGAGTAGGAATAGACCACGTGGGGGAAAGAAGGGGGGGGGGGGAAAGGGGGGGGGGGGGAACGGGGGGAAAGTGCAGCATTCGGTTGACCGACATGTTCGGATAACTGAAGTTCAGATCATTCTAGTGTATATCTGTGTTCAGTGCAAGCTAATTACTATAGTCTTGCAAGCTAATTACTATAGCTGTGTACATGTGCCAGCTAATTACTACAGCTGGGTGCATGGGTAGGCTAATCACAATAGCTTTGGACATGTGCAAGCCTATTGTACTGTGCAAGCTAATTACTATAGGTGTATTCTGTGAAAGCTAATTACTATATCTCTCTTCAGTGCAAGCTAATTACTATGGCTATTGTACTGTGCAAGCTAATTACTATAGTTGTATTCTGTGCAAGCTAATTACTATATCTCTGTTCAGTGCAAGCTAATTACTATAGCTGTGTTCAGTGCAAGCTAATAACAATAGCTGGTTACATGTGCAGGCTATTACTATAGTTGTGTACATGTACAAGCGAATTACTATGGCTGTGCACTTGTACAACTAAAATGGCAAACATGTACTATTGGTAATTGATATTGGCCGCAACCGAGAAGTGTCTGAGTTGATTCAGGGAAGGCACTGGGTTAATAAAGGAAGTTAGTTTGGAGGGGTTTTCTTAGTAGCTAGTGGTAGGAGGGAGTTTGAGAGACTTCTCTGGTCTTGAATCCATGTTTTCTTGTCTTGGTTGTTGGAAAGAATGATCTATGGCTTAGGGAGGAGACCTCTCTGGCCAGAGCTCAGTCCAGCTTACTCTTATCTAGTTTAGTAGTAAAATATTATCAATGAAATAAAACCTTGTTCTATAAAACCAAGTCTTGACATTCCCACTACCCAGTCCTTTTGTTCATATACATTAGGGGGGGGGGGGGGGGGGGTGGTGAGGAGAATGTTTGATGTGGAGGCAGTCATTTTTTTTTAAATCTTGGTATGCACCATTGATCCTGTTAAGACCATCACATACACAACATTATTGTGACACTAAAAAAAAAGTAACTTCATGTAACACTAAACAGTCTAACAAATATTTGTTATAGACATGAACAATAGTCAACAGTACAGTAATTTAATTGCTAAGAGTGTCCAACTGTTCAAAGCGGGTTGGAGGGGAGGAAACCAAAGATTCATCCATCTACTCGCCATACAACAATTCTTTTGTCCTCTTTCACCACTTCCTACTCAATGCTTAACACACTCTCCCACCTCCTCTATCACTGGATCTCATACTCCCTCCCCATTTTTTCACTCCACCTATCCTTCCCCACTCTTCTATATTCATCCAGCCAAAATCCAGCTCCTATATATATATATATATATATATATTATACAATTCTCCACACCTCATTCACCATTAATACTTATATTATTTATTAAAAAAAAGTAATAATATCTAACACCATGTTATGTTACGCATTGTTGCATATATTATAAGTTGCATAAAATGTTAATTTCTTTTTTTGTTTCTTTAATTATCTTTTGTCTTAGCTGAGGACCCAAATCCTGCATATATATATATAATATAGGGGGAAAAGATATTGATGAGAAGAGACAAAATCTTACAATAAGTATACAAGTGTGACAAACCTGACAAAACTTGAATTCCAAGTCCAGTGCTTGGAAACGTGCATATATAGTGCACTACTTGATATATAACAAAAGGAGGATGATAGCTTACCGTGCACCAAAAGACTCCGCATATCCTAAATAAACATAATGATATAAGCCTTCAAAAATGTAATGTAACGCTAAATATTATTTGTTTTACAATTTTGGTAGAAGTCTTCAATGTACTGATCAATGGTGATGTTTCATATTAAATAACTTTGGGTAATAACATATTCCATGAAGAAAATTCAAAACTTGGCTCAACTATCTGTTGACAATTGCTATTCCATAACCATCACGTAGCATATTTAAGAAAAAGTTTGTCATTGTATCCATCTTGTTTGTTATTGACATTGCTATTATTATACTGTTTTATGAAAAACCAAAGAGCTCTTTTTATGCCAAAGTCTACCACTAACCCATCGTGTTAGTGTTAGAAAATGAATTATTGCTTACTGGATGTTTCTCAAGCAATTGATTTTCAAAATATCAGTAACATCTTAGTTCCTTCACATCAAGGTCCACTACAGATAATAGCCAATGAGGTTGCTGGTAAATTAGAATAATAAGTTTTCTAAATGAAAAACAGTCACCTTGCATTGGTAAAGATTATGAAATCTTAGTCTAAAAATATAAATTCATTTCTACCTTTATATAATCTGTGGCGATATTGTCACAATCAATCATCTCTGCAGAACCCTGTATAAAAGAAGCTGGTGATGCATATGCAGATTGTAATCCTATAGCTTCCTCCATGATCAGGTTCAGGTACGTATCTATAACCTGTGCAGAAATATAATATTATGCATTCACTAACCTGAAATTCCATAATGTTAAGAGCATAAAAATGCTAAAAAGTGCACTGTTCTCCTTCTGATGTTTAAAAGTAAGTACACCAAGAGTGTGCCTACCCTTACTAACTGGAGCAGTATGACTGAATGCATGTATCAAATATTGTTGAATTAGGGTTAAACACATTTTGATCTGATATGAGAATTACCAGTGAGCAGTTTTGATGAATTATCCACTATAGATTTGGTGATTTTCTGTTTTTATCATATTCAAAATACACTGTCTTTTAACCATTCCCTGCCTGTCAGTGTGTTGAGGTCTTCTCTATACACTTGACATAATTTTATGGTAGGCACTGGCTTGTCACCACATGATGAATTATATAGCCTGTGAAAGATTACAAGTATTTTACTTTGAAATTCTAAACAATCAGAAATTACAGTTATTTGTCTATCTAACTCTTCTATGGTTTGTAGGAGCATCTGCAGTAACTTTTATGAAGTGCTTTTGGTTGCACAACATAAGGGAAAAAAATACTAGTCCCAAATGAAATAATGCAACACCATCTGTATATTTCTTATCTACACACCATCACTATCTGCATTGATCATCTTGCTCTCTCCTTATTTGCAGTATAATATATTTCTTCAGTGTTCCTTGACCACAAAAACTTGCCATGTCCAAACAGTGAATGGGCTTGCCACAAGTTTTGATGACACCCCTCACATGTACCACATCTTTGACTTCTGCTTACTGCACACAAAAGTGAGTTATCATACCCAAGATCTTTGTGAACTATCATAACACACCTTTCAATTGTAGAGAGAGAGTGGCTTGACAGCTCATCTCACAGGTATCCTATATTTTATTCATGTATAATATTAAGCAATTAGCTAAGTATGGAATTGGCACAAACTTAATACACTTGCTAATGTTAATCTAACCTGGAAAGAAACAGCATCGTCAGAATATTTCTTCTTTATTGTTAAAGGTGATTCACCTTCAGAGTCTAGTTCAGGTAGATGATGAATTATTGAGGTATAATAGTCAATTAAGTCACTGTAAGGGAAGTTAGACATATCTTATAATGATCTTGGCCCTTTGGACTCTATGTCTAAGTAAAGATATAAACACCTATCAAAACTGCACTCATGGTCAACTAGGAGATCAAATGCAATCTTTTCCCTTGCCAGGTGTTAGTGGAATATGCATGATAATAATGGCCTAAGGTTGCATACTTATGATGGTGCATGGGTCCATGCTGCTCTTTATTAGCACCCAGTTTAGCCTTCAACTCTGGTCCAGCTTTGTTGACCCAGAACATTATCTTTGTAACCTAGTATAAAGGAAATTCATATGCATATCACACATTATTCCTTATCACAGTAATCACATAAGTTAAACCTCTTTACTAGTGAGTGAAAACATCTTCACAATAGCTAGCTTTAAAGTGTGACGATACATCACATCCAGAGCATAAGACAATAGCTGCAAATATAGAGTAATTTTTTGTAAATATTACCATAAAGCTAGTTGTGCTACTAGTGACTGGTTTGAGGTACTGTGTGGTACACTTAGGCAGCAGATTGCAGTAGATGTGTTCCTTAATCTTCTTGCAATTTCAGTATTAAATGAAGTATTGCATATGCTTGTGGCATTTTATATTGATTTACTGAGCTTTCCAAATGATAGTCCTGGTATGTCATGGGTAGTGATTCAACATGCATTATAATGTATGTATCCATATGTAGGTCGTAAAACTGGTTGTTAGGAAGATACAACTATAACAGACACTGCCTAATAAGAAGCATGACCTAATTAAGAAAATGCACCTACTATATACTATGTGAAAAATTCACCATCATTATTTAGCTGGGCTAGATAGGTCTGTAGTGCTAGTGGTGGGCTCTCAAACAATAGCAGACTATAATCTGGAAAGTATTATTTGAGGTTATCGTGTTCCTAAGATGGTTTAGAGGCCTTTCTATGCTACATATAGCATAAGACGAAGGAAATCTTTTATAATAGACATGCCATTGGTGTCTTGCTTGAGACAGACAATGTTGCCATTTTTCTCTCCCTCGAGCAATGAGTGTGCTTGTGGGGTAATAGATGACTCGTATGTGCACCTAATAATGAGTGTTGAGAAAATCTACGATAAAAAAACACTTTGAGAGTATGAAGCATATCATGATTCCTAGGGAGAGGACACACATCCTTGTGGGTGATCACATTAAGCTTGTGGTGGCCATACAGAACCTAAAGCTATTGTCCTTCTTCTGAACTACGATGCCAGGGGAGGTGGCCCAGAGACTACTCGAAGGCTGATGAACTACACTTAAGTATGCTGACTATCAGCTCCTGTACTTCATTCCTCCGATAAGTAGGGAGTCTAAAGACAGCCGGAGTCTGGAGGAGTGCCAGAGTTGATATGATGCTTCATCCTGGTGCAGCCTAGAGTAGGTCTGATTTAGTCAGTTGAAAAGGTCAGCATTCTCTGCTAAGAGCGTGAAACAGTGCTCCTTTTCCATGTGGGGTAAATCGGGTAATTGTGTCAGTATGCTTGCCACCACCTCTTGCAGTGGTGATTCTACTTATTCTAATGTAGCCACCACGTCATCCAATGTTGGTTCTACTCACTCTAAAGTAGACACCACCTCTTGCAATGGTGGTTCTACGGACTCTAAAGTAGCCACCACCTCTTTCAATTGTGGTTCTACTGACTCTAAAGTAGCCACCACCTCTTCCAATTTTAGTTCTACCGACTCTAAAGTAGCCAGCACTTCTTCCAATGTTGGCTCTACCGACTCTAAAGTAGCCACTACCTCTTCCAATGGTGGTTCTACCGACTCTAAAATAGCCATCACAGATTTCGATGAAAGGGACACCAATGCAGGAGTTGGATTTGTTTGAGCCCTACTGGCACTTGGCCATTTTTGGGGTTACATTCGGGCTACAGCAAATAGTAAGTGCTCCCTTCCTTTGGGCTGTACTACACAGGACACCCTTTGTGGTGGATTCTCGTAACAATGCCATGACAATATGCTCAGCATATTGAGGGCGCTTAATGGTTTTGGCTCAATACTCCATACTCACCACTTCACTCTTTGGACAAGATAAGGAGTCTAGATCACAAATCAATGGTTCACTTTATCTCCCAAATGGATCATTGATTTTCCCATATTTACTGTGACCGCTTCCAAGTCCTGGATGGCTTGACCAGTAAAAGTGGATTCACCACGGTGATAGCCTGTAAAGGACTACTTGGAGGGACAGGTTCATGGGGGAATATCCATAGACTTGCAAAGGGGATCCCCATCTACGCTTACATGCACAAGTTGCCGTTATTTCCAGGTCTGTCATGACCGACCTTGTCATACACTTCCTTTTGGATGAGGTCACTGACGCTCCTGTGTCAACTAGCAGGGTGGCAGCATGCCCACTGACCTTTCTACTCTCGCTATGGCCACCTGTAGTGGTGACTAACTTTGGGTGCCTCTTCAATTAATATCTACTTTGTGTTGAATCCCTTGCTCATGATAATGTGTCCTGGATGTAAGCATGCCATGGTGATGCACAGTTTTTGTTTACTTGCCTCAATGGGGCCTATTCTTACTCCAAACGGCAGCTTATTGTATTTGTATTACAATGATGTCAGCAGCTGGAATGATTGGGGACCTGGAACTCGGCATAAATCTTGAGCAAAAAGTCCATAATTCTCTTGTTACATGGAGTTCTTTCAGGATCCAGATATCAAATCTATTTGATAATGGCCTTACAAATGGACATAATTGCTGCCAACACCCTCTCAAGTAAAATGCTTAGGATAATGTAGATGTAGTAGGAGTCAAAAAAGATTCCCAACTGTGGCTCAGAGGTTGTGAAATGCAATTAGCTATCTTTTAATTTGTATGGAGATTAGTCTTTATTGATCAGTCAAAGTTCATTGCCCAGTAGGAGGTATTTCCCTACAGGCACCCAAGACTAACTAGCAACTTCAGCTAGAGCAGCTCTTTCTATGTCTTTTAAAAGAAAATGTCACAGTATTCATTGTATTGTTGTTATTACCATACTGTTGTAGGTACTCACCTGCATACATAACCTTCTTCTTAACATGGACCATGAAATTCTATAACTGCTCCACTAAGACATGCGTGAAAGGGAACACACATCTGTGGGTTACTTATTATGTGTCTATGGGGATTGCTAATAGCCAGTAAATGTTTGAAGGCTTACTAATAATATGATGCTCGCCCACCTTATATTTTGTCCTATATATCTTGTCATCATATTATTGTGAACCAGCAATGATATAATGAACAATACGATGGGTTGATACAATATGATAATGGGTGTAGTTCTATTCCAGCATCGAGCGTCAAGCATCAGACCAATCAAAATGCTTGAATTTAGCACATGTGTATGAATTGCAGTGCCAGCTCTTTAGTTTATGGCATTTGAATAATGTCATATGAAATTCTCTTCCTGCTTGTGGCAGGTATCGCTACCATCTTACTATGCGAAGAACAATGCCTAGAAACAGGTGGTGAGTTAAGTTGAAAGAGTAACATATCTAGCTGGTAGTGATATAGCCAGCTAATGGCTTTGCAACCAATAACACTTTGGCAGCTGGTAGTTTGATATGTTAGTAGCTTGTAGCACTGTAGCTTGCTTAGCTGGCTAGTTATTAGCATGTAACTTGTAGCTGAAACAGCTGTATTTAACGATGTTACATACATAGCTACAGCAGAATAACTTCTCATAACTACCATAATGTGTACTCCAGCTGGATCTGTAGTCACCGATTGATAATGGAGTTAAGGTCGAGGTTACAGATTTGCTTCTTTATCGTTGTAACATTGTGAATCAATATATGACACAATATGACGGCTGAGCATCATATTGTGAGAGTAGACAGTAAGCGTCACTCTCTTTTTTTTTCTTTTCTTCTTCCAAACTATCCTTGATGTTTTCTTGTCAGCATGGAACTGGGTGGGTGTGTATGAACTTTTAGAATCATACTGTACAAGTTATATTTGGCATTAAAATTAGCCATGATGGTCCAGTGATCATGGGCAATGCCATATTTTGCTTCTGAAGACCAGACATTCTACTCGTGGGTGTATACAAAATGGCTGGTACAAGACCATGGCTGAGGTAAACAGTTTGATGGTTTGAAACTCCTTTTTCTGGCTTGTGCAATATTCTAAACTGGCCTTTAGAAGTAAAGTGATAAAGTGATAAAATGGTGGTTTTAATTAGGTTTGTAAGTTTAATTTGATAATGATATAGTAGTGTGTAGGTTGTAACGATTATTCATGCTGAGTGACATGAAAAGTGGGTGTGATGACTGTGGCATAACTGTAATTACTATATAGCGCTAGCTATTGATTGATCTTATTAATAGTAATGATGTCATTTCCTGATCTATATATATGAGGCAGGGAGCACATGAAATGAAGGGAAACTTACTTGCTGATGAATCTTAAGTTCTAGCTAGGCTAGTCCACTAAACAGTCTAGAGAGTAACACCACATGGTGGCAGCAGTGTTTCTAACCTAGCCATGGCCCGACACAACCTCGCACTGCTTGCCTCGTTCAACTTTAGGAACCCAGATGACTGGCCTAGATGGAAGCGCCACTTTGAGCAGTACCGTGTTGCCTCAGGACTATCTGAAGACAGCCCAGAGAAGCAAGTTAACACACTGCTTTACTGCCTGGGAGAACAAGCAGAGGCTGTTCTTACATCCACGAATGCCAGTACAGAAGACAGGAAGGTGTATGACACAGTCATCACGAAGCTTGATGGATTCTTCAAAGTCAGGAAGAACGTCATCTTTGAGCGGGCACACTTCAACAGAAGGTACCAGCAGCAGGGTGAGAGTGCTGAACAATATATAATGGTATTGTATGATTTAGCTGAGAATTGTGAATATGGAGCGTTAAATTCTGAATTGATAAGAGATAGACTGGTAGTTGGTATTAGAGATGTCACAATGTCTGAACAGATCCAGACAAATGCCGAACTCACCCTTGATAAAGCAAAAAAAATCATACGCCAATGTGAAGCTGTCCATCAGCAACATTGTCTGCTCCAAGGAGCAGAGCCACAGAGCATTGAGGCTCTACAACATGGCAGCTACAGAAGCAATTGGAAACAGGGAGGTAGCCAGCAACAAAGATGCCAAAAACAAATTAAAAGTTTCACCCTTTACAGAAAGAAGTGCACACGTTGTGGTAGAGGGATCACATCCATGGGACAAGTGCCCTGCCAAGGATGCTGACTGCCACCACTGCAGAAAGAAAGGTCACTGTGGAAATACAAGACCACTGCAGATTTAGTCGAAACAGTGGCTGAGTCTATGAACACTGCATTCTTGGACAACTTGACACCTATAAAACCTGATACCGTATGGTTTGCACATAATTATTCAGTTAAATAGCAAGCAGACGCCTTTTAAGCTGGACACAGTTGCTGAGGTCACAGCTATCAGTAGTCACATACCAATACCTTGGCAAGCCCAAGCTATCTCATCCTGCTAAGCTTATGTATGGCCGTTCCAGACAAGCCCTAAAGGTGATCGGCAAGTTCAAAGGAACATTTACACACAAATGTAGACAGTCACATCAACAGGTGTATGTAGTCACAGGACTTAAGACTAACCTGTTAGGTCTGCCAGCCATTACTGTACTGAACCTCGCAGCTCGTATCGATACTACTGCACACAAGAAGATCGACAAAGACATACAGAAGCTAGAATTTTTGTTTCCGTTTTTGATCGCTTCATAGTTCGCAAGGGTTTTTAAAGGGCTGGTTAAGAGTTTGTCATTAAGCTCAAGCCAGAGGCTAACCCCGATGCACTCTTTACTCCCCACCATGTACCACTACCTCTCCGACCACAAGTGGAAGGAAAACTCCAATGAATGGAATCCCTGGGAGTAATCTCAAAGGTGGATGAACCTACCCAATGGTGTGCAGGGATGGTTGTGGTACAAAAAAGAATGTCAAAGTCCGCATCTGCATGAACTCAAATCCCTTAATGAGAATGTGCTCCGTGAAGTCCACCCTATGCCTAAAGTTGATGAGACACTTTCCCAGCTGACTGGAGCAAAAGTCTTTTCCAAACTGGATGCCAACAGCGGGTTTTGGCAGATTCCGCTTTCAGAGTCATCCTTTCCAATCACAGCATTTATCACCCCAATAGGTTGTAACTACTTCCATAAACTACCTTTTGGAATTTCTAGTGCACCTGAGCACTTCCAAAAGAGGATGTCTGCAATTCTCAGTGGCCTAGAAGGAGTTGTATGTCAAATGGACGATGTATTAGTGTTTGGCAGACCAGACAGAACATAACACAAGGCTCACAGCCATACTCTAACACATTGAGTCTGCTGGTGCTACTTTAAACCCCGATAAGTGCGAATTTTCACGAAAGACACTGAAGTTCCTAGGACACATCCTAGATGAAGATGGTATTTGAGCAGATCCTGAGAAGACTACTGCAATCCGAGAGATGAAATCAGAGATGCGGAGGTTTATGGGGATGGTAGGGAAATTTTCCAAAAACCTTGCTACTCTACACAAATCTTACGTGAGCTGTTAAACAAGAAACAACCTTGGATTTGGGGCCCAAGTCAAGAACAAGCCTTGATAGAAGTGAAAGAGGAGTTATCCAAGGCAACTACCCTTGCCCTGCTTGATGTCCAAAAGGAGTCAAAGATCTCAGCAGATGTTTCAGCCTACGGATTGGGAGCAGTTCTCCTACAAAGGACTGATTCAGATTGGAAGCCAGTCGCTTTATGTTTCTCGATCCTTATCTGAGATGGAAGGCAGGTATGCACAAATAGAGAAGGAGGCACTTGCCATTACATGGGCCTGCGAGAAATTCTCTATGTATGTGCTTGGCAAATGATTTTCAATCGAAACTGACCACAAACCTCTCGTACCACTTCTTGGATTGAAACACTTAGACAACCTCCCTCCTAGTATTCTCCGCTTCAAGAGTACGTCTCACACGGTTTAATTACTCGATCAAACACGTTCCAGAGAAGCACTTATACACTGCAGATACCTTGTCAGGAGCACCAGTCCCTTCCTATGCAGACTCAACCTTGGGAGAGCTAGCTCAACTAGCACCTGCCAGCTGGACTGAATCGACTCAATGAGTATCAAGAAGCTCAAGCCTCACATCCCCTATGCTCACTGGTGATCAAGTACTGCTGCACAAGTTGGCCTGCCAAGGGAAAAGTAGACGAGGCACTCGCTCCCTACTGGGAATCCCAAGGACTTAACCCTACATAGGAACCTTCTTCTACATGGGACTAGAATTGTCGTACCTGCATCAATGCAGGGAGAGACGTTAGCCAAGCTTCATGAGGGACATGAGGGAATTGAGAGATGTAGACAAAGAGCCAGAATTTCTGTATGGTGTCCTGGACTGTCCAATCAAATTGGAAAGTTGGTGGAAAACTGTACACATTGTACGAAAGAGAGCACACCTCGAAAGGAACCTCTGACGCCAACTGCTCTTCCTGACAACCCCTGGCAAAAGATAGGGCTGACCTGTTTTCACTGGATGGAACCACTTATATGATTGAATGATTGTGGTTGATTACTTCTCCAGATATCCAGAAGTGATAAAAGTGATGTCTCCAACATCATCAGGGGTCATATCTGTCCTCAAGTCTCTCTTTTCAAGATATGGCATTCCTGAAGAAGTGATAAGTGACAATGGGCCGCAATATGCATTTCAAGAATTCTGTGATTTTGCAAAGAAGTACAGTTTCAAGCATACTACTAGAAACCCTCATTTTGCTCAAAGCAATGGACATGCTGAAAGAGCCGTCCAGACCGCACAGAAGCTGTTGAAAGGATCAACTTATCTCCACATGTCACTGCTATCCTACCGGTCAACAACTCTACCCTGGTGTGGATTATCTGCAGCCGAGCTACTGATGGGAAGGCAACTTCGATCAAATATTCCCCAGACAACCGAGACTCTCATACCACAGTGGCCATACCTGAATGATCTCCGACTGGCAAACAGCAAGCTCAAACAGAAACGGAGAATGGACTCTACTACTTGCTGACATTCCTGAGGACACCAGAGTCTGGGTGACAACCTCAAACAACCTATCACCAACACGTGTAATCGCTCGTGCAGAGACTCCGAGGTCCTACCTGGTGGAGACACCAACTGGAGATGTTCGACGCAATCGAGTTCACCTGACAGTGAGACCGGATCCACAGCCATCTGATGTCATGGATGCAACACCATCTCGTAAACGAAGCCCAATGATGACTAGATCTCGCACGGGCACATGCATCAATTCTCCCCAAAGACTTTGACTGTCATCCTGGGAAAGGGAGATGTGGCATAACTGTAATTACTATATAGCGCTAGCTATTGTATTAATAGTAATGATGTCATTTCCTGTTATATATATATGAGGAAGGGAGCATGTGAAATAAAGGGAAACTTACTTGCTGACTGAATCTTAAGTTCTAGCTAGGCTAGTCCACTAAACAGTCTAGAGAGTAACACCACAACGACTACCTATCACTCGCAAGTGATCTCTGTTTCTTGTTTGCATACAATTGTCGAACACCTCTGATTTGTCAGCAACACTGTCCTACCAGTTTTAAGGCACCCTATTACAAACTGAAGCTTATGCCTTTTATTCAGTTGTACCGACCGCCACGTTAATCCTGCCCATAAATGATGACCTGATAACCGACAGAATACAACTCTGACTTTATCGATAATCAACTTAAACTTACTCGCTTGACGTTTCCTCTAGATGCTCTGAACTCCATCAGGCAAATACCAGAAGTTGAGTGACCTATAACAACTGTTTTCTTATTGTTGACCTCTACCCAATATATTTTTATATGATTAGTGTTTTGTGGGTTTACAGATATATATATAAATACACTAATTTTTATATTGAAATTTATGTGGCAAGTCAGAGCATAAACATGGACTCATTGCTCTACTTTTTCCACATGCTTGGGCAGTTTCATCTCATGGTCTCCATGAAACAAGCTAATTCCTTTTTGCCATTCTTGCCAACTTTGTGAATATGCATTGCCCCCCTCATAGTGCACTCTTGTATTGATGGTGGTTGACAATGGGTACTAGTTGATGTGATTGTGATGGCTTATGCTGTATTACAGAATATGTTTTTATATCCGTAACCTCTTTTATTGTATAGGTTTGATACTGGGTTCCGCTACAGCTGTATTTATATTATTCTTGAGTTTATTTGCCACATATATCTACTCCAAAGGGCATCACCACCACTATACATTCGTACAACATACAAGGCAATACGACTCCTATAACATTTGGCAATAACTATTTCAATATAAGACGAAGCAGCAGTAACAAGCTCAGTTATCTTCTGTATCAAGTCTTCAGTGGGAGCTGTGAGCCAAATGCATTTGCACAGCAACATTTAAACTCAGTTCCCTTTGTGCTGAATAGCAGAGAATTTTTTTTATTTTGCATTAGCTTTGGCTTGGTATGGACACTAATATAACTGGCACTGTTACATCCTTAAATGACCATTGTGTTGGAGCCTGCTTCTGTGTATATCTCATGAATCATACGTGCTTTTCAAATATTGATTGTGATGGAGTGCATGTAAGATGAAGTTAGACTACACATGGAACAATTCCACCTATGAAGCAAACATTACCAGATTACTACCTCCCCGTGCTATGCTTGAGGTAGAAGAATGTGACAACCGATGTCAGCTTGGATTACGATGCTGCGTATTCGTACTATAACTACACAGCCAACTATACCAAAGTGTGCAGTGTTTAGAAATCAGCCATTGGAAAGTGAAAAACAATGGCTCCAATGATTGCTTCTTCAACAAAACATAAGCGATTCCACATTATGTTGGATTATTGTACTGCTATGATATAGATGTAGTATCACTAGTCGAAAAGTAGTTAAATGAACGTTCCTTGTAACATGTTCAATTTTTTTTCTCGTCATTATTATACTGCTGCTTATTTTCATTGAGATATGTGCCTTCAAAATGAACCGGTTAATGAATTCTGGATATGTAATAGTTTCTCAAACTTGACCATAAAATGTTGCCTTCTCTTACTGTTTAACATTTCATCAGCTTTGACTTTTCCAGGATACTTTTTATGTTTAAACTGTTGCAATGTGCAATAGTTAATAGTGTGTGAATTATTAATTTTATTATTGATAAGTAGAGCAAGGTTAGTTGGGAGGGACAATGTCTGGAAACCATGGTTTACCATTTAAAGTACTATATCTTTGCAGACATTCACGCTATAGTCCTGATTTAATGCCAATGTAATATGGTTTCAGATGGTATTGTTTGGTTTTGCCATACATGTTTATCTTTTGGAATTGAAGGTTGGAGTGTGATGTGAAATAAACCCTATTACTCATTCAAGTAACTACTTACAGGCATCAAGTCTCGAATGACTGAGGTTGATAGAGCTGTAAAAACACTACAACTTTCCATGAGATTAAAATATATATTAATATGAAGGGGTTAAAAAAAACCTTGTGGTTATGACTTTGGAATTCCGTAGATTCTGTGCACTTCACTGTATGAACTAGGTACCTGCTCAAATGTCTGTGTGCTCTCTTTTGAGTTGCATAGGAATAACTGTGCTAAAGTTACATGCAGCCAAAGTCTAATATCCGAGCCTTCACTGTTAGTAGTTGTTGGAAAGTGCTAGCCAGTTGAAATTTTATCTGTTGCTAGGCACTAAACGTGATAATTAGGCAATCACCAGTGCTGAAATAGAAAAAATAAAAATCAACAGAATTTTTTTTCAGCACCTGCTCTAGTCTACTTCATTACAAGTTGGTATGCATGTTAGACTATTTACTGACCATTTTTCCGGTGAATATCCAGCTGGGTAGACGACCTTGAAGTAGGAATTCAACTGAACATCAATTTTATTCAAAGCCTACTGAAAAGTGAACTCGGATTAATTTTCTGCTTGGATGGCAAAGGCAGCTATGATAGCAGGCAGACAGCTAAACAATCGAACACCATCTTATTAGTTAAAATTGCCCCCTATAAATTGGTGCACTGGAATTTTTTCAAGAATTATAATTGAATAGTAAATAGAAGCAGAAGCATTAGCGTGAGTGTATAATAATATTTTTTATGGAAAATACAGAATCAAAGAATATAAAATATTAGCTAATAAGTTTGCCAGTTTAGTTTCTCCAGTCTAGCTGCTTTCTCATGCAGCTTGTGTGATACCTTCTGATGATTACTTTTCCTTCTTGGATTTCATGTCACCAGAAATTCAAGAGATGATGGTGATTATTGCATGTCTGTCTTACACTTGCCTTCCTTATTAATTGTAATAGTCATAGCCATTAATATTATAGGCTTGTTGCTAAGGGAAATTTATGGTTATAAATAATAGCACCATTCGTCTACAACAAGAAATAAATGCTCTCAATGAACTTTCAGTTGGCATAATGAAATTACAATGACCTTCTCCATAATCAACTTGAATTTGACTCTCTAAATGTTTCGACTGGATGCTCTAGCCTTCCTTTTGATGAAGGCTAGAGCATATAGTCCAAAATGTCGAACGAGGTTGATTAGAGTAGGTCATTGTAACAAAGTACAAAGTAAATGACAAACCAGCTCTTAGTTAACAAATCTTTGAGACTTTCTAAAGCAGCTGTTAGTATATTTTTCTGTTCACAAAATGAAATGCTGGTGTTCAATATTTGGTTGGTAATTTGCATTAATTGGTTAATGCTTAATTTTATTTGCAATTGGAAGTCAATATATCTCAATTTCTTCTTCAACCTATTTCCTACCCATCAATATAGCTGGCAATGTGGCACATATGTACATACACACACATTTACAGCTGGAAACCAAAAGATATGAGAATATTGAATATTACAATAGCCTTCTCAATAATCAACTTGAAATTGTATCATCTTGACATTTCAACAGGATGCTCTAGCTTCATCCGGAGTAACTAGATAATCTAGTGGAAACTTTGAGTGAATACAATTTCAAGTCGATTATTGAAAAGGTTTTTGTGATGTTATTATGTCAACTGAGAGTTCATTGAGATATGAGAATAGTTGAGTCATGGGGTAGTTCACATACACTCATAGGAAGCTGTTCATCA
Organism: Cladorhizidae sp. MBARI D1340-BT2; assembly: GCA_028752905.1. Lineage (NCBI taxonomy): Eukaryota > Metazoa > Porifera > Demospongiae > Poecilosclerida > Cladorhizidae > Cladorhizidae sp. MBARI D1340-BT2. The sequence continues at coordinate 18,709,658 of JAQNBH010000013.1, forward strand.
TGTATAATTTTTACTATTTTTTTAATTTGTGTATGCCATATATGCTTATATTGTATTTGCTCAATGCTTGAGTGCCTATTTTCATGATGTATGGTATAAGATAAAAGGAAGGGATAGGTGTATATTACAGGGCAGCACAAAAGATGTGATTTTGTGAGTGATATATAGTGATCATCTGGCCTTTTATGACTGCTGAAGCAGCTTTTGTAGAAGGCAAGATCTGTGGCACACCATGTGTTATTTGTTATTGGTGAGTGTTGGAGCACCTAGTATATCGACTATTGTTCCCCCCCCCCCAAAAAAAACACATTAACTAAAACAAAACTCACTTTGTCAAACTGCTACTATCCAATTTTGGCTCTAAAAACATTTCAAGTACCGTATTTGCCGGAGTATAAGTCGCACCGGAATATAAGTCGCACCCCCCAAAGTTGGCCATCATTTTGAAAATCTATAATAGTTGGAGTATAGGTTGCATGCGCAATGACAATAGGTAAAGTTTCGAATACCACTCCTTCCTTCGTTTAGCGCATCTCGGCAGCATTGTCAAAACACTCTTCTTCTTTCTCCAGTCCCTGACCGATTTTTCACTGACTCTATACTCTCTTTCCGCTGCTCTGTTTCCGAACTTCTCTGCATACCCAACTACTTTGAGCTTAAAGCCAGCAGTGTAACTTATTCGCTTCCCAGACATTTTATCGACACACGTGCCACTAGAGACCCCGCCCAGTTGTTTAAGGCATGTTCGGATTATAAGTCGCACCCCTCAATTGGAGAAGAAGATTTGGAGCTACTACTGCGACTTATACTCCGGCAAATACGGTATATATATATATATATTTAAATGTCTTGAATCCTTCTCAAAGTTAGCAAGCAGGCAACATTATAAATTGGAAAGTTTGGCCGTTGCATTCAATACATTTTACAAAGATTTTCTATGATTCAGTAAAATCACTTAAAACTGGTTAAAGATTGCTTAATGCTTTTATAACGATATGTATAATGTCTCAGTGAATTGATGCATATTTTTGCAAAAAAGTGGTTAATTGATTTTCCTCAGAAGCTTACCCTTGTGACAATAACTAACAGCATTATCAAGAAAACTGGTAACTACTTATGATCGATCTATCTAGCTATACATGCTTAGGCATGTGTATATATGTACTTAACACGATAAGAATAACTGTTATGATCCTGTATTGGCACGTGTCTATATATACTTAACATAGTAAAGAATAACTGGTAGCTACTTATGATCCATAATAATATCTATGCATGCATAGGCACTTGTCTAACACAATAAGGAATAATTGGTAGTTCCCGAGTAACATTGTGCAACACTGTTAGCTATTCAGCAAGACAAAAATATTTTACCAAAAAATGACTATTCCCTTATGATATAACTTATGAGTTCTCAGTTGCACGATAACCCTCTCAATAATCAACTTGAAATTGTACTCTCTCGATGTTTTAACTAGATGCTCTAGCCTTGATCCAGGGGAATCAAATTTGCTTGCCTGGTACCACAGAATTGATCCAGAATTTTTATTCTAACAAGCTACTGCAAGAGAGAACTATAAGGAATAAGTCAAATAGGTGAAGCAGTGGATTAATGATGAAATATAATTATAGTAGAGTCTTGCCATGCTGATAGGCTTGGAGGACACTTTGGTAAGAGACAAGCCTCTGGAGAAAGTTGCATCCCAGTTAGTATGAGGAAAATTGGATTTGACCTTATTGGACCACTTCCACCCAGCAATTCAGGAAACTCTTACATTATTGTGACATACAAGACAGTATGACAGAGGACAGAGAGTGAAAAATAGAGTTGTAGGCTTAGTTAATTACTTTCTGGGTGGGATCAATTCTGCTAGTAGATTTTTCAGGATGGCTACAGTTATATCAGAAATATACATAGGTGTTTCTTCCACCCACTGTACAAACTCTGATTTAGGGCTAGGGCCTTCCCTTGCATCCATCTCATTGACACATCAATATTTTACCGATGGGTGCAGTACCACTGACCTCCATAAACCCTGGCGTACATAATCATGCACTTTGATGTGTTAGTTTGGAGTATTTACTTGGCGGAAGAAACCATGCCCACCGCATTGGGCATAATTTTTTTACATTGCAATTTTACCTTACTATATTGACGTCAACGAATTGATCACCGTTCATTTTGCGGTTGGCTTTTGGTGAGTGGATTAATAATAACCAATAATAATAATAATGTTACTGTTAACATTACTTTCTTGATATATTTTTGTCTTTATTTTTAAAGGCAAGCAGCCTGCTACAAGAGCATGACACCAATCATATTTATACACATGACACCCACCCACAAGCTATGCATGGACACATAGAGGTTGGTTAGTTGAAGGTGGTCTATGTTGTTAACTATTGGGGAAAACATCGATCGCCTCTTGGTACTAAAGTATGCAGCTGTTTGGTGACTCAACTCAGCTATATAAACTCATTATTGCACATGCAAAAAGTGTGCTTATGACATAGACCATCTTTTACCTGTTTTGTTAAATAGAGAGATTAGTGTTGAATCAAAACACAGATTAGATTAAGAGTCTTCTGGTAGTACTAAATAAAATTGTACCAAAGTTAGGTATAAAAAGTAGATAGATGCATAGAGAGTGGATATATATAAATTATAGTCATGTAAAGATGAATTTCCCCATCTTTGGGGGTGCTGGTTTACTACCTTCATGAGTACATTTTGTGTTGTGTTGCTGATATCACTATGTTGCCTGTAACTCTCAGTCTGGCAAAGTTACATCTCAAGTAAATATTTTATTGTGAAACAGGTAGTGAGACAGTGCACCAGTAAAGCTGCTTGCTTGTTTAGTTAGACACTAAAATATTGGTGACCAGTTAAAGTTTGAGCTTGCTATTAGGAGATAAAACCTTAATATCTGTACACTTGGTAGCAAGTAAATCATTCAGAGCCTTTTGCTATTCACTTGATTATGAGTAAAATATTATGTTATATTGACAAAGAATTATATTAACAATTGTTATTAGCTAATTGTAAGTAATTGAGAAATTAACACAGAAGAATAGAATAAGATTGCCAGTATCTTTAATATCTGTATAATTTTAAAATTAATATATTCTGAACATAGCCAAATATTGATGGTTAAAAAAAGCAATGCATTATATAAAATGTTCTATACAACCAGTTACATTTTCCACTAATATGTTTCTACTGACATCTTGATCTGTTGCAGATACCGAATTGTGTCCGTTTCCCCCTGCAATTGTAACCCCCAACACATCTCCTGGTCTTGGACCATCTTCCTCCACCACAACTAGCAGAACAAGTACTCCATCTACTCCATGTACTCCAGTAACCTGTCATGTAAAAACAGATGTTATGCATGCATGTAACAACTGAATTAGCAATGCTTACTGATTCAATGAATAGATTATAGATATATATTATTTTTAATAGGAATCACAGTTCAATGTTTGCATACCATTATACAAAATACTGCAGTGCAGAAATGAAAACTTTCTATTCATTTTGTGTTGCATTGGTGGGTAGTGTAATAATTATACCTTTGTTTTCTATTATTGACATATTAGCTATAATATCTCAGCAAAATAATAAATTGCCCATATATTGTGACAATTAGAAATGTGCCATTTGGAAGTATTTTCACTGTGCATACCTGTTGGGCGTGGACAATTTCTTCTGTTGCAGTTTTTGAATTGTGCCCTTTTCCCCACGCAAGTGTTGCCTCCTTTGCATAGCCTGGTACTCATTTGTTTTCCTCCATCACAAGTAGTAGAACAACCGCTCCAAGCACTCCATTTACCCCAGACAACAGGAACTAGATAGAAAAAATACATTCCAGGACAGTTATGCTTTATTGTGAGTCTATTTTGACTTTAATTGAGTTGACAGTTCTCTCTCATTTATGAATTTTTTTGTAAAATTACTTGCTTAAAATCAATACCTCCATAATTATATAGAATCCATGTATATATAACACTATATCTAAATCCAATGTGGCAAGGTTTTTCCTTCAATACATAGAAAGACAATTTATTTGTTCAGAGAAAGTTGAAGGATTTTTTTTTGTAAAGAGAATCAACTCTACTCCAAAATAAACTGAATAAAACTTTTATAGTAGTGCCATATTAGCCTTTCAATTAAAAATAGCTAGAACTTTCACTGCATGAATTATACAGGCATTGTTGTACCATGCTGTGCATACACAGTTGACCCTACCTTTGCAGGAAAGCCATCTGCATTGTTCTCTATATATGTTCTGGCCTCTACAATTTGTGCCCCCATTACAAGTCCTAGTTTTTGACCGGAAACCACCATTGCAGGACCTGCTGCAGTGAGACTAGGATGACCATGAAGACCACGAGGTGTGTCCAATACCTAAGGAAAATTAAGAAATTTGTATATTTATTCCCTCATTCATTATTACAATCAGTACTGTGCTGAAGTGAAGTACGTTATTACCACATGTACAAGCAAGAAAAGGTGAAGTAACATGTTTGTCCCTATAATTGTTTTACTAGAAAGGAGAATGACAAAGTTGCCATCTTATCATGTTGTAAAACACCTTCGAAGTTCCTATGGTGTTTCAATTTTTACCACAACCTATCTAAGCCAACATGCATGGGCTTTTAGAGGGCCTTTGGATGCTTCATGGCCAGCACGGCAATCCTAAACTAATAATATGGTACAGTTACATGGTCGTAATAAAATGTCCTCACAAATGAGCAATGGTTACTGAAATGGCAGATGAGCTATTTCACACAATGCTATAAATGCATTCTTTTAAACATTTAGACTATTGCATATGGGTGTATTTTTTATTTCCATTGTCTCATTCAGCAATTTTAATAATAAGGGTTAAAAAGAACTAGCATGATCGTTGGGCAAATTATACTTTTAAGTCTAAAATAAGTTAGAGAATGACAAGTACAATATGTTACATTAAAGCATCTGCACTTACCTCCATCACAGTATAATGTTCGTACATGTTGGAGATCACGATATGAAAATCCATTTCTCTGACCAAGTTTTTGGGGAGAGATGCTTATATCTCTAGGTAGGATTGTGTAGCCATTATTGCGACTGAAAGCTTTGGAAGAATAATGCATGATGGAGCCCATGTCGTAAGGGATTCCTTGGGTGGTCACAAATGCAGAATTGGTAATGTCAAAGTTGTGTTCATTTCCTATTATACGAAGGATAGATTTATAATTAAACAGTGTTGTATTCATTTCCTATTATTAGGAGCATAGAGCAGAGTTGTATTCATTTAATAAAGAAGGATAGAGAAAATGTTTTTTTGTAAGATCTTATGACATCCTTTTGTGCTATAGAATGTGTATAATTGTAGCAAAGTTGGCAGAATATGAAGAATAGTATTGAAGGAAAAAACAAGAAAATAAACATCTCTAAAAAGCATGAAAGTCTGTTGAACTCACCTCTCTCTACGTTATTTCTCAAGATTTTAACATATCGGTCTCTGTCTGGTCTGCTCTGTTCGTGCCACCTCCCGAGGGCATGAAACATCTCATGCATGACAATGCCCTTGTATTCACAGCCCCTACCAATGGACATATCCTGAGCACCTCCCACTCGGCCAATGTAGGAGAAACATCTACACAAAAAATGTTATTATTCCTACACTTGTAAAACATAGCTATCACACAAAGGTTGCAAATAAAAGAGATAATCAATCAACAGTTTCTCTGTAGCTACAACTTACCCTTGTCCAGGAAATATTCGTACATAGGTGGCTTGGTTTGTTCGTCGAATGAATCGGACACATGTGTGTTTCTTGTACTCTGCAATTGCTGCTTGAATGGCTGCTCTTGCTTTTCCTATAATTATATAGGAGGAAATTAATGAAATTCATGAAAATCTTGTTTCCATCCATAAACAATTTCAGATTATATTTTTCATGTAACTTTTCTTAGAAAGTTCATCACAAGTTAGATCTGTATTCCTAGAGTATCAAGCCGAAAGGCCTCAAAGAAAATTTAAGTTTTGATTGATTATAGTATCTCATCTCTACTTTTACTGTTTATCTAATATGGTTTAAATGTGCGCTAAATTATTATATATGCAGTATTTAGTTCATTTTCTTTTGTAGTGGTGACATTATTTCTCTATGATGAGGTGTCATATAATATAACTATAGAATTACAAAACTCCAACATAAGCAATTATTATCTCTGCGTATATTGAAGAATAAAATTGTAAATGTGTGTTGCACCTGTTTATAATTGTGTTGGAGTAGTCATGAGCGGTACACTTTTAACTTTACATGGGACATATTTATGGAAATTAGCAGCCATCATAATAGAAGCAAAGTTATTTAGCTCCTCACTCCAGCAGTCTATATCGGTTAAAAAGAGTTCGCCCTAATTTGTGTAGTAATGTTTCTGTCTACTTCAGATTATAATAATTATGTTAAGATCCATACTAATTCTGTACAAACACAACAAACCCAAGAGCTACAATTAATGTCAGTTAAATAGTTCTTTGTCAGGACAGGTTATCAAAGCACCAAGGCAATGGCAGCCATATGTTGTAAGGTAAGCTAATCTCATGCAGCATGTTTTATTGTGTATGTAACAGTCACAATATTCTGTCCTTACTGTTCAGGCTTCTGTCCAGCACATAAGGAACTACTGCATTCCGCCAAAGTTTTTGCTGAGTCCTTACTACAGCATTCTGTGGAGAAAAAGGGTCGTCAGGGTTAGCAAGTGCTTCCTTTGTAAGTTGCTGTGCTCTAGTGAGAAGAATATCCCCTTCATGAAGGCCTGAAATAAATATACAGCAGCAAAAAGGTAAGGAATATATTGCAAGGATATTCATAAAGTAAGCTTCTTTACACATATGTCAATAGTATATTTGTGGTATTAGTTGCCCAGATAAAAATACATATATACATGATATATTCGACAACTACTGTAGCATTAAGAACACTCACCATCCATGTATTCACTATATTCAGTTTGACTTGCTAACTGTAAAGTCACTTCCACCATAAGTAGAGAAATCACAAATTTAAACCATAACATGATGCTGCTCCAATTGATAGTAGTAGTCAAACAGTAGCCTTGAAGAAGGAAATGGCAGTATTAACTATAAATTGATATAGTTTCTCTCCTTCCTATGTGGAGGTTGAGAATACCTCTTTCTTTTGAAGTGTGAAGTTGATTAATAATTTTAGATACTAACTTTCAGCTCTATATATATGCAAAATGTGCTGACTAGTGTATGACAAGAGCAATTCTACACCCACATAAGGTAGTTTATTATTTCTAATAAGGCTGCATGCTTGTACGTAATAACCACTGGAGATATGACGTTATTACCACAACTATGATATCAGTTTTAGATACCATATTCCTGTCAGAATAGATCAGAGTATAGACTAATAATATAGTCATCAAACACTCATGCAGATATAGAGCAGCATTAAATTGTATGTCCTTATGCTGAACCCATGACAGTTATATTATTATGTTCAGCTTTCTTAATATATTATACTCACAAAATTCTAATATTAGTGAATAATTCTGTTTCGTTCTTGTTTATAGGAGCCATAAACGAGTTAGTTGTCACATATCTGTATGTCGCACAAGTATGTATGGTCAGCTGTTGTATGCTGGTGACCAGCATAAATAAGAGTGGGGCTAGTTATTTTCACAACACCTCATGCATATCCTTTAAACAAATTCAAGCCTCATTTTTAGAGTCTGTTTTAGTAGAAACAGGTAGAATTGTTACATAAGCCAAGAATATTCTTCTCTGAGAACTTCTGCCTAGGGCAAGAATATTTCTGTTCCATCTTGCAAGGAGGAGAGTTGAATACCTCGAGGGAACCCTACTTTTGTAAATAGCAACTTATCAAACATGCAACAAACTCTGTTTGTAATTCATTTTAGTGATTTGGTATTGAACAGTCATGGATAAGTAGGTTGGAGCCAGCTTGGTGAATGGGGAGAAATCATTATATAGACCATCACTCCAGTTGAATGTCTTCATTATTTTGCAATAATAATTAAGTAATTTTTAGTTAAATTTTTTGTTATGTAGTTAATATATATCAGATAACTGTATTTTAAGCAAACATTCGGTCTAAGTACATCTTGACAGTGCTATATAATTGACGAGTCTTTTATCAAAGACAAATTCAGGTCAGAAGTTGTAGAATAACATCATATTAGGATCCTTCTGATGAAATATTAGCAATTTTGACTTATGCATCCTGAAAATTTGAGAGTGACATTATTTTAGCATCAAATTTTATAGAAAATGAAACCTGCTGATCTCTGTTTGAACAATCGATATCTACATGTGAAAGAACATAAAAGGGGAGTGGTTATGAATGCAAATATCAATGTTTAGATTTGTCCATGATCATTCATGGCAGAAATTTGATGAACTGGAAGATCTGTTTGACTGGTTCTAGTATTTTATATTTAATGTGGTGTTCTTGACTGAAAATATGATTGCCAAGAAGAGATCCTATATTAGGTTAGGGTATCTAAATCTTTTGATGGTATTTTATTCCTAGAAGGCTCAAAATTTGATCCATGAATGGAACCAGTGTGGATACAACATTACTGCTTAATGTAATGATGATGACGAATAAGACATCAGCTGGATTGATTCTAGATAAAGTTACCATGTAAGTTGTCCATATAAAAACTAATATTGTATGTAACAAAGAGGAATCTTCCTTTATATGCACATGAATATGTTTTTATGAATGGACCTTCTTGGACTAGCTGAACTCTTCTTACATAAAGGTAATGCATGACCACAGTAGCACAATGTCTGCCCTAAATTAGAAGTGTGACACCAACAATGCCTTCGCACACTAACATCCATATGATGTTTCCTCATCAGTTATAGTTTTGTTACAAACTGAGAAGACCAAATAAAGAGATCTACATGCGTCAGACATCCAGCCTAGTTAACCAGACACATCCTTACTTGGATTTTGTTGCTATCACAACATTTCATGCCCATCTACTATATTGCATATGACCCTTTGTGAAACACTCTATATATATAGAAATAATGTAATATATCACATACCAAGTATTACAGGTGGAGGGAGGAGGCATTGATTATTGGATTAACCAACATTGTTTCAATATCCTGTATTGGGTCTTCATTTATGCTAGAATTAGGACTATATCTACAGCAATACACAATGATAGGATTTCAGGTTTTGTCCAGTAAGGTGTCAGGTTATTTGTATATTGTTTTTGTTTTTCCTTTCTTCATCGCACCATCGCTAGCCCCTGAATGATTTATCAGTTGGACAAAAGAAGTAAAAAATTAGCAATCAGTTATGTGTTCATTATTTTATTCTTCGAGCGAAGCAATCTAATACACTAGAAATGAAAAAAAAATGTTGCCTCAGGCATACATACATTTATCACATGGAGCAATAATGGACTGCCGTATATATTCATATCTATAACTACAGCATCATATTTCTGGGCATGTGCATAATTTCACTGATACGAGACGGTAGTGTAATGATTGAACCTATTAAAACAAAGCAAGAAATGAATGAGAAAGAGCAGAGCATGCTATAAAAAAATTATGGACCTGATGAGAGCTTGGTTATGAAAGCATTTTAAATCAGACGTATGTGGTGTTGTTTTGGTTCATGCATGCATGCATACATACTTTCATTACATGGAGCAATAAACTTTGACTTTGACCCATGCTTACATTGCCGCATGCCTTTGCTCAACAACCAATGTTTGAACATTGCCAAGTTAACTTACATACCTCTCTTTGAATACTTAGAACACCTGAGACTGTTGTGGAGCAATGCGATGCCATTTGCTCAAGATTATTTTTTTAATAAAACTATACCTTTGGGATACAATAATAAATATATCTGCAACTGTTGTGGTGCTTATAAGATGAAACTGTGCATTATAGCCGATTGAATGGTTGTAGCTAGATATCTAGCTAAACAAGCTAGCTGCATAGCTAAACAAAGCAAGAGTTCAAATAAGTTTAAAATATATTTATTATGATAAATTAGTCAAGTAGCAACAAGAGCAACTTAAAAAAATAGCAGAAAATCATAATTATGTTACTTTCTAAAACTGCCATTGTTTTTCATGTGCATTAGCTAGTCACTCTCAATCATTATCTTGTTGTATATACACGTGTGCTGGTTCACGTCATGGGCGCATGTACTGGTAGCATTTGGTGGATAGCTAGCCACCGGTATATAGCAGGCTCATGGCAGACTTACCATTTCTGATGAAGGCTAGAGCATCTAGTTGAAACATCGAGAGAATACAATTTGAAGTGAATTATTGAGAAGGTTATTGTAATCTTTCATAATCCTCCCCCCTTCTTCAATGGTAAACTGAGCAAATCAGCCCCCTCGATAGCGCATTGGCATTTCTTTTAACTTTTCCTAAGAAATAGACAATCTCTAAGCATATACTTTAAGGGAGAAACTACATCTCGTAAGTCTGGCACTGTTCCTATTGAAGCGGTCCAGCCAGGTGAAGGCTTGGTGATCTGTTTGTTGTGTGAAGGAATGCCCTAAGCAAGTAGACCTTGCCAGCATGGATGAGCCCTTTCATCACCATACGAGCCCTTTCATGTCATCTAGCTTACCTCGAAAAGATACTGGTACTAATTTCAAATCTTTAGCACTTAGCAATCTGGAGTTATTTTGGCTGAGGTTTTTGGGATTCAGGTTTTTGAGGTCCCTCCAATTTAGGGTCTAGTAACTTGCCTATAGTTATATCTATGAAACATATTCAAAAGAGAGCACACAGAGAGTCCTGAAGTCCATACCATGAAGTTTTCAGAATGTACGGAGCCCTAAAGTTGTAACAATAAGTTGTTGTTTTTAAGTTTAAAAAATGCAACTGTCTCCCCTTGCATTAAGGCTTGAACAACTGGCTGAAATGTCAAGTGAGTAAATTTTTGATTATCATGAAAGTCATGGTATCTACAGTGTCATATACAATTAGTTATAAGGTCTGACCAAATGGGACAATATTGTTCAAATTTAGGGGCATTATTATTGATGACGAACAATATTTCTTCCATTAACTCTTTAGGAACGAACATTAAAATAACATGATGTACTTTTATTTAAAGCCATGTAGGCAGCATTGTTGCTATGCTAGCTAGCCTAGTAACAATAAAAGTACACAACAACCTGGAATGCATTTTTTACCCTATTTGCAAATCTTGACTTAGCTTTAATGAGATTTTGGTATAATAGTGAAACATAGTGGTTACATATCTACCTTGTGCAAGCTTAAGACCAAACTGACTAGTGCTTGACAACATATTATTTGTCCATAATTTGATTTATTTTTTAATAAAGTAAGCATTTGACAGTGGTTTTATTTACATAGTGTGAATGTCCTGATTTTTTTACACTACATACTTTTTTGTCCGGATCTGCAGCATTGATCTAGTAATTAACCAAGGAGAACACTTGTTTACCTCCCATTAATATAGTAACACCAATCGTCATCATATCACCAAGGCTAGATAGAGTCTCACAAACAAAAACATTTCTCAAATTTAATCATTGTAGAGTCTGGCTCTTGAAACTATTGAAGTCCATCTGACATGAACCTTTTGACAACTCTATACTGGTCCATCTCGTACCAGATCCAGCAAACCTCCAACTACAGGACCCATTGTGAGTTTCCTGATATTCTTCTCTAATTTAATCTCAATAGAATTAGAATTTCATTAATAATTTTACCTATCACATCCACCACAGTAATCCAAATACTAATGAACATTTGATGTATCGTTAACACCAAATCAGCTTCCAATTAGAAACAAACAGCATGATTCCATAAAGCTGCTCCCTTGATCAGATATTTTTACATTAGGTCACACGGCTTCATGTCATCTTAGCTTTGGATTGCATCGCATAGCCTCGAGCAGTACACGAAATCTGCTTCATCATGTCGCATTGCTGCACTCTGAACTATTCAAATTAAACTTTCACCAATTTGACCCAGAATTACAATTAATTTAAATTCATGTTTGCCTTATGGGATACAGCCATATACTAGGAAGGTTCCTCACTGCCTCTATCATTCACAATATAATGTTATAACAAGTGTCTTGAATTCTAGCCTCGACTCTACCATCAATGGATAGCAGTGATTACAGATCTAGGAGTACATATTATGGCAGGTTACTGCTATTCCTATGTAGCAGCATCGCTAATATACAGCTGCACCAACCAGCAAGGTTAGTGCTGTTATACCACTGATAGCTAGCTACCACAACATGGCAGCTCTGCTTTCCCCACTTGTAATCTAGAAGGTTGTATTGGTTATCGATACATACTTTGGTACAGCATTAACATTATAATGAACAAAATGAATTAAGGATGAAGTAGATGTGGAGTGAGTGAGTAGATTACTGAGAAAGTGGATATCGGCAGGATGCAGGAAAAATTTGAGAAGGAGTAACTTTTAAAAACCAAGCAAAGTAATCTTCAGATCTCAGTGATGTAAAGAAACCAAGGACAGCATGATGCATGGGGGCATGCTGATGAGTGTACATATGCATATTACTTGACAATAGGATGAGTGTCACAAATTCTAGATAAAATGCCAGGTAACAGTCAACTATCCCAGTAACATGAGAACCACTTCTGGAGATGTGAGGAAGAAAGAAATACAGCCATCACATTTTTTTACTGTGGCAATGCAGTCACATCAGGAGGAAGTGCTGGGGAAAAAAATTGTCCTGTAGAGTTAAGCTGAAAAAGTAGCCTCAAGATGTGGGCCAGTGAAACAGAAAGAGATCCTTCTTGACACATTATATTAGGGAAACAAAAGTTTTACATTTTCTCTTTTGTTTGCTTATTAACATAAACACTGCACCGCAGCAATGTCTCCAAATACTGATTTGTCCTCCTAGGTTTCTTGTTTTCCAGGGGGCCTATTATTATTTTGCTAGTGACAGACTCTACAGTGGATGAGCATTTCCCCTTTACCATTTTTTGGAAATTTTTAACATGCAACTGTATGAAATAGGAGCTTTCTCCTAACGACAAAGTTATATTATAATCTTACCTTACATCTGTACTTGACAAATCTCTCTCTGTCACAAGCTTTTTCTTCACTTGTTCATTTAAGACTGTAATTTTTTGTGGGATTTCTGGTGCCAGCAGCCATATAGATTTCAACAAGTAGAGTTGGGTGGCTTACAGGAAACCAACATAACAGTAACACCAGGAATAGTTATAATACAGGAATTTTTCACAGAATGCAGGCACATAGTACTTGATGGGTTCAACCTACCTGCTGTCTACTAACTGGTCATAAATCAGTGTTACACAAGAGTTTTGATAACCTTGCCTTGACAAAAGAGTAACTGATGCCTAACTGTAGCTATTTGGTTTATGCTGAGTCAGCTAGAGTATAGACCATACATACATGAAGTTTTGGAGTTTTGACCATTTGCATATTTTTTTAAGTGAATTCTTTACAGATTTCGCCTGCTGAATTGAGAAGCTAAATGTGATTGTAATGACTGCTAATTCCAACAAAGATAATTATTGCCACTGATTCAATGGAAATTTAGCTACAAATCAAAGTAATAATAATGTTTCTAGTAACTCTAGATTAAGGAATTTCGTTTTTGTTGATAAAGAAATTTTATTGACCACTAATAATAATTATATGATGGACAAATGGAATTGAAAAGGGGACAAGGACTCTGAATCTATTCACTCTTGAGAAATAGGCACTTCTGGAAAGATTTCTTTGCTATAAGTGAAGGCATAGTATGGAAGAACTCTGAGGACACAACTGAGCAGTGAAGGATGTTTTACCAGCTAAAATGCACTCATGTGTTGTGTACCGCATCCCTTGTAGCTGTGGAAAATACTACATAGTGGAGATGATCAAAAGACTGGAGACCAGAGAGAAAGAACATCAAGATGCCTGTAGAAAGTGTCATAAAGAGAAGTCTGCAATTGATGAGCATGCATGGGACATCCTATTTTGTGGAAGGAAGCCACAGTCTTGGACCAGGCCAGAAGACAGAATGAACTGCTAGTGAAGGAGGCATTGCACATCGGCCTAGTACCAAAGTGTGAGCAGTTCAATCGAGACTGTGGAATGGACTTGCCTGGTTGCTGGGGAGCTACTCTGAAGAGCCTGACTTGAAGCGAAGACCACCATGATTAATTTTTTTTAATTTGTTTATTATTATATTTATTTATTTATTATTATTATTATTATTATTATTATTATTATTATTATTATTATTATTATTATTATTATTATTATTATATTATTTTAACAACTTTTTCTGCATTTTTTTTAATTTTTATTAATTATTTTAAATTTATTTATTAATCATTATAATTATTATTATTAAAAAAATTAAATTATTTTTTATTAATTTATTATTATTTTAAAAAATTTCGCATTTTTTTTTATAATCTAAATTTTTTTAATTTATTTATTTATCATTATTAGTTTATTATTTAAAATTAATTTATTATTATTATTATTATTATTATTATTATTATTATTATTATTATTATCATTATTATTATCATTATTTCTTACTCTAGCTAGTTCTTTATTGGTAGTTATTCGGCATATTATTGTTTGTTTATAATAATAATAATAATAATAATTATTATTATTATTATTATTATTATTATTATTATTATTATTATTATTACTTTTATTATTATTATTATTATTATTACTACTACTATTACTACTACTATTACTGATACTATTACTACTACTATTATTACTACTACTATTACTACTACTATTACTACTACTATTACTACTACTACTATTACTATTACTATTACTTCTATTACTATTACTATTACTATTACTATTACTACTTACTACTACTATTACTACTACTATTACTACTACTATTACTATTACTATTACTATTACTATTACTCATTATCATCATTATCATCATTATCATCATTATCATCATTATCATCATTATCATCATTATCATCATTATCATCATTATCATCATTATCATCATTATCATTTTTCATTATCATCATTATCATCATTATTATATTATCATTATTATTATTATTATCATTATTATTATCATTATTATTATCATTATTATTATCATTATTATTATCATTATTATTATCATTATTATTATCATTATTATTATCATTATTATTATCATTATTATTATCATTATTATTATCATTATTATTATTATTATTATCATTATCATTATCATTATTATTATTATTATTATTATTATTATTATTATTATTATTATTATTATTATTATTGTTATTATTATTATTATTATTAATATTATTATTATTAATATTATTATTATTATAATAATAATTATTATTATTATTATTATTATTATTATTGTTATATTATTATTATTATTATTGTTGTTGTTGTTGTTGTTGTTGTTATTATTATTATTATTATTATTATTATTATTATTATTATTACTACTACTATTGGTATTACTATTATTAATACTATTATTACTACTACTATTATTACTACTATTATTACTACTATTATTACTACTATTATTACTACTATTATTACTACTATTATTACTACTATTATTACTACTATTATTACTACTATTATTACCACTATTATTACTATTATTATTACTACTATTATTACTACTATTATTACTACTATTATTACTACTATTATTACTACTATTATTACTATTATTATTACTACTATTATTACTACTATTATTACTACTATTACTACTACTATTACTACTACTATTACTACTACTATTACTACTACTATTACTACTACTACTACTATTAGTACTATTATTATTACTACTACTATTATTACTACTATTATTACTACTATTATTACTATTAGTATTACTATTATTATTACTATTTAATTATTGTTTTATTATTATTCATCTACATTTTTATTTATACATTTGGCAGGATTATAATATGCTGACTACCATTGACTAATTTTATGTCACATGATTGTTTCCATACAATAAATTTGGTCCAAAATTGAGCCCACACAACACCTGTTAGTAGTTGCTGTGTAATCACAATTCATGAATATACTTGTCACGGTGGTTCTTAATGAACAATAGCTGGCTACCTCCCCGGGGTTTCATCTAGTGGGGGGGGGGGGAAGCCAAACACTCCAGCTTCCCCCCCCAAACACTCCAGCTTCCCCCTTCCCAAAATAATCATGACTTTTACAATAAAAAATTTTTTATTATATTAAAGTAAGATTTATAAATTGAGTTTACGTTGTTTCTGTTCTTTCCAGTGATCTATAATCACTTCCAGTTCTTCATCACTCAAACGTTCAGGACCCTCGATACACACTCGCATATATAGCTGGTCTAAAGTGTCCTCACCAGGTCTGCTTCTCAGCCTAGTTTTTATTAGTTTCATATCACTGAAGCTTCTTTCAACTGTAGCTGTAGTGATAGGCAGGACCAAGGAGATTGAAGCAAGACGTTCAAGATTTGGAAAAAATGACTAGTAAGAACATCAGAATTAGAAGCATTACGAAAATTCGTGAACAATATGCGCCGAAAGATTTTCCACTCAGCCTCAGTTTGTTGTGTGTCTACATCAGGTATTCAGAATCTTGTCTGCCCCTGAAATGTAAGTTGTTGTGGACTGCCGTAGAAGTTGGTCAGTTTTTGTAGCTTTTCTTCACCATATGAAGACAGGGAATCTTCTTTTGGAGGTAAATGGGATGGATTAAACACTGAAAATGCTGAGTAAACATCAGAGGAGCTTAACCTACTAGTAATAT
Source organism: Cladorhizidae sp. MBARI D1340-BT2 (assembly GCA_028752905.1). Lineage (NCBI taxonomy): Eukaryota > Metazoa > Porifera > Demospongiae > Poecilosclerida > Cladorhizidae > Cladorhizidae sp. MBARI D1340-BT2. The sequence goes on from JAQNBH010000013.1 coordinate 18,726,497, forward strand.
GGTCAATTACACTCTGAATGTAGGGACGATAAATCTTTGAGATAAAGAATTCTTTATCGGTTTGATGAACAATGATGTTTCGCTCACCAAGTGCTGCCTCATCTCAAAATACCACTGTGTGGTCTTTAAACCAGGTAGTAGTTAGTGGGCACTCTTTAAACTCAGATAGTCTGTCAACAGTGCTTTTAACCATCACAGGAACGATAGCAAGATCAAGATTCTTGGCTTGAAGGCCTCCTTGAAGTTTAGCAATTGTATGGAGTACATCACAAAGCATGTACAAACAAGCCACTAATTTATATGTGCACATTAGCTTAGCAATGCCATATGCCTCAGCATCTCCACTCTCCTCATAAATGTGTTCAAAGGTGCCAACCAATGCTGGCAATGATTGTCGCACAGCACGAACACATCGCTCTTGTGCCAACCAACGTGTGTCACTTGGTTTGTGCATTTTCAGCTCAGGGGCATTGAGCACTGCTTGAATTTCTGCTAGTCTCTCAGCCTTTTTAGGTGAATAATGGAAAGCTTGCCACACAGAGAGAAGAGTCCCCAATACTCTCTTGACCTCATTGTGTTCACTTGAAGCATGAACAGCTGCCAACTGTAGTCTGTGACAACAGCAGTGAACAAATAAAGCACTAGGAGAATGATATCGCATCCGCACTTGCACCCCACTTTTCTTTTCAGACATCATGCTTGCTCCATCAAATCCTAACCCACGCAACTTACTAACAGGAATTCTTTTGTCGCTAACAAACTGGAGTAGATAGTGTGTGAGAGCCTCAGCATTAACTTTATAGGCATGGACAATCCCTAAGAAATGCTCTACTGCCTTGCCACTCTCCAACAACCTTGCACATATTGATAATTCTGTTTGGGAGGACACATCAGTACTTTCATCGGCCAATAGAGAAATGTACTGACTAGAATTCAAGCGACCAAGGAGTTGCTTTTCAAAGCAATGGCTAATGCTTTTAAGAAGCTCAGCTGTGGTGGCTTTGGAGAGGTAAGTTGCATTGGCTGGACATATGTTTTGGTGTACTTTGAGTTGGTTTATTTCCATTGTCAATTTGAAGTGAAATCAGGCTTTCAAAAGTTGTTGTATGTGGAATACGATGCCGAACCAAAAAGTAGACAGACCTAATTACTTGCTTTATAAATTCACGATTTTTTTCTCCTCTCTTCATTAGAAGCACTAACCATCTGTTCAATGACACCCCCATGTGCTCTTGAACTCTCAATCATTGCTTGTCTTTCGACAGATGCTAGATGCCATTCAGACTTTTCATGCTTGCCAAGTAGCTCAGTTGCTTTGACCCAGTTATTTATAGGACATGTAACCCATGCACCACGTGCTTGCACTGGGGGCTTGCCATATTTCTGGCAAAAAGTGCAAAACATGCCACCTTCCTGTTCCCTAAACACCATCCACTTCCATTTAACTCTCCAATCGGGATTGCACTTCAGGTTCTTTTTGTAAGATTTTATTCTTCCACAAGCACTGCTTACTTTCTCTGTTGATCCACCTGAGAGACGAGGTTGCTTAGGAATAGGTAGTTGATCATCTGAGGCTTCACCAGAGTCACCACTACCAGTTGGTCTACTTGGCCTTCTAATCAAAAATCTGTCACATGTACTGTGCACTATTTGGAAACAACCAACTGCTGTGGTTAGTTAGACAATGACTATCCACAACTAACAGCAAAACAAAGAGACAGAAATAACAAAGAGACAGAAATAATTAGCAACTGTTGAATAAAAGTAAAGTGTCTCTAGGTAATAGTCCACTAGGTAAAGGGTCAACAAATTATTGTACTGCACAACTATGCATAACATCCCAAGCCTATATAGGCCTGAGACTATGCTGCTTATTTTTTAGAACTACAGAGATCGACATTCTGAAATAGAGGGAAATTTTTTTTGTATTTTTGTTCCATATACGTATCTACAGGTTGAGTTTCTAGTTCTAGATCAAGAAAAGACTTCTCAAGTTACATTTCATTTTGTGCACATGATCTCTTGAACACTTCAGCCTGCAGTTCACATATAAAAGCATGATTGTATGGCTAATAGAGCATACCTAATAGAAAGCATATTGAATGGGCTACATTGGACATGGTGATTATATCATGTGTGGTTATGGAATTATTCGATTTTATATTCGCTATTTAATTTTTGAGCAGTCAATACCATTAGAAAGCATATTGAATGACACTTTGGTATATTAATATTGATTATATCTTGTGTGGTTATGGAGTTATTAGATTTGATATTTGCTAATTGATTTTTCAGCAAGTCAATCTCCTTATTATGCCCATTTCTTATTCTGAATAATAGGGAATAATATTGCAATGGGCATAATTGGAGCATAATTGCCTCCCCCACCCATTAAAAAAATGGAATTGTCCATATATATAATCTGTCTTTGAAGGTTGAAGCAAGCGCTGCAGGCTGCAGCTAACAACTTAAGGTTGTGCATTCAACATAAATTATCATTTCATTTTGAAAGCACAAGCAACAATTTACAAATTTGTTACTTTTTTATGTTGTTTTGAGGTGTACTGATTTTTGAAGCAGAATTATTCCAAATGGTTATTTAAAAAATACACGCACAATAGTCTCAGCCTACCACGACATTCAACTTCTACAGGAATGAACATTTTGGGTGTGTTTGATGTGTTTTCTGTTTAGTTTACAGTCCCAATCATCAAATCTAATTCTGTTTACATTATTACTGGGTCCCAGGGTGTGTGTATGTGTATTTGTGTGTGTGTGTTAATGCTTCCGTGCTGGGCATTTCTTCTAATAGTAATCCTAATTTTGACTGTGTTTGCATGTACCTTTGCACTCTTATTCATATAGCCATAAGCAAAGTATATATAAATATCAAAATGTTATATGGGGGGGGGGGGGTTATACATTCGATATTTACAATTGTATAAATAGAAAGGCACAATCATTACATTTTAATAAACCATCAATTGTTTATTAATTGAGTTGAGTGTCCAAGTGCTTTCATTCGTGAGCTTCAAAATGTCCATCACATTACAGCTATGGTCAGCACAACAGCCAAAATAGATGAGACAAGCAAAGCAAGATTATAAGTGAGTGCATGGCCTGATCCAGTGGTCATCACATCAATACCACCTGTGGTGGCATTAGGTCCATTCAGCTCAGTGATTGAATCACTGAAGCTGACTGGATCAATAATCTGGTAAACATCCATCACGAACCATCCTCCATATCTCTCAGTGTAAGCTCCTTTTCCATCTCGACATAAAAAAGATGGATAGTACTGATAGTCCCCGAGGAAGTTGGAGCCCGACACACACATTCCTACTGTTACACCAAAGTAAACATAGCCTCTCCTCTGGATTACATTCCCACATTTGCTGACTGGCCTAATTCTTTGGCTTGCATCATCTTCTAGCTCAGGAGCTGTATTTTCAAATGAGCCGAGTCTATGAGCATTAACATTCAGATACCAACAGCCTCGATACCTCAGCCCTATACAATAATGAATGGTTTATATAATATGGTCAACAAAATAGATTTGAGCACTAGCTACATGTACGTCTGTTAATTTAACTAATTTCTGGCTAAGGTATTGCTGGTACGGACATTCGGTATTATACCTCTGAGTTCAGGTTCTGGTACACAGTCTTCGGTGTTACAAGATTGCGTTTCTGGTTCACAGTTGAGCGAATTACGTCCACAATTACGCATTCTGTACCTTGATCCTCCACCACACTGTGCCGAACAATTAGTCCAAGAACTCCACTCTCCATTAGGTTTTGGAGCTGCATGGCAATGTGTAGATATAAATACAATTACTGATCCTTTGAATATAATCATTACCTTATTTTGGGGGTTAACGTTTTTAAATTTATAAACTGTAATATTAAATAGAATATCTGGTCTCGACTAATACAAAGTTAAATCTGTAGTTAGTAGCTTTTGCCTGCACAGACAATCCGATGCAGAAAGAGCATTGTATAGGTCAGAGAGATGCATGTAGCTAAGTGTATGTTAGGTTCGTTGATGACACCTTGCATACTTAACTTACTCTCACAGGGGATCTTTGTATTGCATTCAGTACTGTTGACACTTATGCCTGGACAATCATTCCCATTCAGACACCGACGTCTTCGTTCCTGGTACCCTCCTTGGCATGATTTACTGCATGACGACCAGCTACTCCAGGATGCCCACACAGCAGCTATTTAAGAGGAAAATGTAATCATTATAACCAAGCAGCTGTGCAGTAGATTCCATTCATTATGTCAAGAATTTTACATGTAAATAGTCACCTTTGTATTGAATAACTAAGTTTAGCACCAAAGAGAAAAAGTCAGCTTTATTAGAGTGTACTATATACATGATTTTCCTAAATGCAAGCTCATTAGCTACTTACGTTGTGGACAATTCTCCATGCTGCAACTGCGAAATTCTGAAGATCTCCCAACACAAGTGTTGCCATTCAAGCATTTCCTGCTCATTCGCTGTCTTCCTCCACCACAAGTCTTAGAACAATCACTCCAAGAACCCCATGGAGACCAGAAAGCTTGCTCTAATGAACAAAACATTTATGATGGAGTGTGTTAGTACATTGACTTTAATTACAATGTTTTGCTCATTCATAATAAACAAATATTGTTAAAAGTTGAATGAATAAATCTCCGTTTAAACTTTTCATGCAATGGCTAAATGCCTATGTAATATATATAATTATGAAACTAGCTTGTATATTATTGCTTACTAGGGCATGGTTCAGTATTGCACTGTTGTGTCTGTATGTTGCTGCCTGCACAACTTGTTCCTCCATTGCAGCTCCTAGTTCGTGACCTGGTGCCACCATTGCAGGTCCTGCTGCAGCTTGACCAGGATGACCATGCAGACCAAGAAACAGTTAATTCCCCATCACCTGAAAATTGTTACGAAAGTATCTGAGTGTCAGAAAAACCTTAGATTCCTTTTAACTAACTAATTTGTTAAAGAACTGTAACACTATTAAAATAATGTCATCAAGAAGCCATACCAAATAAAATAATTTCAATTATTGGAATGTCGTGTTATAGCTATGTTGAATATCAGAAATTTTCACTTACAATTTTGTGCAGGGTATGATATGATTTAGGGAATGAGAAATTATCTAAACCAGCTTCACTGCATTTCAAAATATGTAGATAATGAAGACCTCACACTCACCTCCACAGTATAGTGTTTGCACGTGTTGGAGGTCCATTGCTGAAAGACCATTTCTCTGACCAAGAGAACTGGGTGAGATCCTTCTATCAACTGGGAGAATTGTGGGTTGATCACTACGACTGAAAGCTCTGGAAGAATAATGCATGATGGATCCAATGTCATAAGGGACTCCTTGGGTAGTCACAAAAGCTGGACTGATTTTTTCAAAGTTGCTCTCAGTTCCTATAATAAGAATGCAAGTAAATGATCATGTGTTTGCTATATTGTGAAAAATCCGGTAATCTATGTAAAGTTCACAAAAAGTCAACAATGAAATCAACAGCATAATAGCAACAACTGCAAGTACACCAGTAGCAGCAGTTACAAAGCAAAAGTATAATATCATATTCATGATGAAGGTGTACTGACCGGTTAGAATATTCTCTGTCAGGATTCTAACGAATTGGTCTCTGTCTGGTCTGCTCTGTTCATGCCAGCGCCCGAGGGCATGAAATATCTCGTGTAAGACAATGCCCTTGTATTCACAGCCTGTACCAATGGACATATCCTGAGGACCTCCGACTCAGCCAACAAAGGAGAAACATCTACAAAAAATATTTTATATAACCTTTACTGCATTTATATTAAATACCTCCACACATAAAATCTCCCAATAACTATTAATAAGTCTGAGACTCTAAAAAAATTATGTATTGACATGTAACTAATATTTACCCTCTTCCAGGGAAGATTCGAACATAGTCAGCTTCATTTGATCGTGGAATAAACTCCACACAAGTTTGCATATGATATTCTGCAATTGCTTCCGCGATGGCTGATCTTGCTTGACCTAGAATAGAAGTCGAAAAGAGAATTATTTGACTACGTATATACAAAATATGAGAATCTGGTCTTACATTATTTACATTACATGATATATTTTAGGAAGCATAGCAATAGTTATTTCTGCATTACAATACAACATGTACAGTATTTAGAATTTGAATTTCATCTCATCTGGATCAGATTAACACGTCAAGAATATTTCAAGCAACAATCACATATTGTAATTTCTAGAGTCCACAATACCTGAATTCCTTTCATTAGTTAAGATTACAAAGTGAAGGGATTTAAAAATGTTTATCTACAGGAATTTCTCTTACTATTCAGGCTGCTGTCCAGTACGTAAGGAATTGTTGCATTTCGCCAAAGTGATCGGGTATTCCACAGTACAGCATTCTGTGGTGCAGTAGGGTCATTAGGATTAGCTAGTGCTTCATATGTCATGACCTCCTGATTAGTTAGGATGATGTCCCCTTCGAAAACACCTAAAATATTCAGAACGAAGTAAGAAGTAATATGTCTGATGTAGCATATCAGGCATAGAGTAACTTGTCAAGTCATGGCAATAGTTAATTAGCTATATATTACTTTCGATGAAAATATAAAACTTACATCATTTACTCAACTAAAGTAGATAGCATTCAAGACTTTACCTGGAATATATTCAGTTTGACTTTCTACCTGTGATATTGCCACCAGCAGAAATATTCTGCTAAACCACAACATGTTGCTGTTCCAATATCTCTAGGTGATGAAAATTGCAGCCTTGGAAAAAGCAGAAGTGATAGAAAAGATCTAGGGAACCACTCCTTCTGCTGTGGAGATTGAGAACCCTTCTTGCTTCTCAAGTGCGTAGTTGAATGGTATTCAGATACTTTCAGCCCTTTTTATATATGAAAACTTGTAGCCAGCGCATGACAATAGATACACTACTCAACACAAATTCATGATATATGGCTGCTTGCATGTGTGTAAGATCTATCAGAGACATCATAATATTTGTGTTTCCTCCATATGCTACCATTAGATCACTTAGCTATGCCCATAAATAAGTTTTTGAATAAAGCTATTTGAGTAGTACTTATCCAGACATACACTAGCATATAACTGTTCTATTATCATTGTATGTGTTTCCTTTTGACATTTGGAAAAATATATATATGAGGCATAGATTTGATATTGAGTGCCAAGGTCATACAAATTCTAAGGCAAATGAGAATGTGAAAATATATGAAAAGTGGTGGGGTATGTGTGGTTGTGTGTGGGGAGAGGTGATGTGGGGAGAGGTGAATGGGGGTTGGGGGTGGGGGGCACGAAAGAAAGGGAGTGGCTGAGGAGGAGTGGATTGAGTCATAGGAAGCATTCAATGAGGAGTTTTATGTCAGTTCTTTTGGTTGCTGCTGCAGTTTTAACAATTCTTTTGTAAATGAATGCACATAATATGTGCTATTTTGCAGAAAAATGCACATGCATTAGTCAGATTTACTCTTTGCTCGCCAAGTACAGCTGGCAATACAATCACATCTAAGACACCTATAAGGAGGTCATATCATAGTTAACTCACAGTAACATGTTTGTTTTAACCTTCCACAATAACTACACACAGAAATGTGGTGCTGGAGTCCTGAACAATTTTTAGCAGGTTGCTCTATCATACCAATTGCTTGGTTGTAGCAATCTGTATGGATGCTCCACAAACCACTGCAAGTAGTAGGTACACTATCCCCATATCATGCAAAATCACAAACTTCTCAAAATAATGCATTGGATGTCATGTTGGGGTTCACAGGTGCCATCCAATTCTCCAGCAGCTCTAATAGTTTGCAGTGGATAAATAGATCAACCACCAACAACACTATTTTACTCTATAAAAGTCTGTAAACCTTTGTGGTGCAGCACGGTAATTCGGGAAACTTACCTGTTTTTGTAGATGTATTTGTAAATATAACAATGGTAAATATTTCTATAACCACAATAATAGTAACAAATTTCCCATAATCATCATCGTCATCATTATTATCATAATTATAATCTCTCAACAAAGTCTCATTTGACATTTTAGTCTTTTTTTCAAAGTTTCAGCTGCTATAGCCTTCATCAGTCATTTACAGATCTCCTCTTGTTAATATGCATTTTTATTTCTCCACTGACACTCCTATATATTGCCTACCATTGATAACTAATAGCTACACCGTGGTTACCTCGTCCATTGTGCATTCAGAGGTGAGTTTATTTTTATTTTATGTAGGAGTATTGCCTTTAACGAGCATGAGGTATGATTAGCGAGTGACTATGTCATCTTTCTACTTGGCTTTATGAGGAAAAGTTCGGTTATGTGGATCTGTAAAGTTTGTTAAGTTTAAAGTTGTTATAGTACAAATGACATATTTTTCTCTCGAATTGGATAGTAGTCCATACTGGACAAGGAAGAAAGGATGTAGTGCTTCAATGCCATTAGGAATAATTTATTAAGTTCTGTATTATGCACTATTTTTTCATCGAAAGAGATAGATGCTTGTGAGCTTGACAGTCAGCAGCAATCTTGTGGAGCCAATTCACCCACATTATTACTCAGCAGAGCAAACCCTAACAGGAAACTCGAGTTGGGAGAGTTGGTGGCCACATCTAAACATTATGTAGTGGTGACTGTTATATATGTCAACTGTCATGATCTGTAAATTTGAACAGATTGTTGAAAGGTATTCTGTATGCAAAGACCATATGAATTTTGAATCTTTTGTTCAACAGGGCTCTTCTTCAAATGTTTTCGGTTTTGCTAATCCTCTGTGGTAAAGTAAATTTTGACGTAATCTTAAGAGCAATGTGTATTTACATGAAGGACATAGATCTTATGTTTTACATGCATCCCAGTATTATTCTAAATGACAAAATATTGAAGCCTGGGTGAGGTTTAGATACTGAGGCCTTCCTCCTAAATTAAATTCAGAATATGCCTCAATAATACCTCAATTAAAACATGACACTCACTTCATTTTTGGGTCTGCGTAGGTTCAACGTCACGACTTCCTGAATTATGCACAAATATGGAATAGGTCACTCATAAAAGATGAGAGTTTTAAAACCCTAGAAATACAACTCATTACTTGTATAAATTGACACTCATTTGATGTGGATGAACCTTTCTGTTGTGTGACACATATCAATCATAATATTATTATTACTCTTAAATGGCAGTGAATGAGCATGTTACTAATGCTTCTGTTCTAAATCGAGATAATAAACTAGTCACATGGTTGACAAGGTGTGACACAAATGGTACTTCCTTAAGGAGTTTTAAAATGTTAAAGACACAATTCCCCTGCATATGCAAAATTTATGAAGACATTAGGTTGGTTGTTGGACTAGACTCAATGCAGATCTCAAGTACAGATTTTGATTTTCTATATTGGACAACTTTCATTATAAGTTACATGATATAAAATCTGACTGTCAATCTTCTTTCATGAAAAACTGCTAGATGGTGTGACTTTGGGAATGCAATATTAAATTTAATGTACTATAATTATAGTAGTTTATATATTTAGCCACCTAACAAAACCTATACAATATTCTTGTATGCATATTCTGGGATTTTGAAAGTAGTTTGCAAACCATGCATGTGCTTGCCTCCATGGCTAGGGAAAAAGCCTGCACAAGCTGCACAGAAACAAGACCAGAAGTTGGAGAGTGTGTCATGAAGCAGAGAAACATAGTACAAAAATGATAATGTTAGCCTGTCAAGAAGAGAGGGCTCCATGGACTGACAGAACCCCTGTCACTGCATGTTCAAAGAAAGTTTAATCAACCATACTACATTAACCCATCTCCACCCAGCAATTTTGATTATATGTACTTGGGGTAAAATTATCTGTCTGGAAAAGTTTGTCAGTATTAGATAAATATCTTATTTGGTCACAGGCATTTATGTGTAGGAGGTGTGGAGTATTCAATTATTGACCTCTATTTATGTTATTGCATATGCAAAATGTAAATCTTCACTGCAGGATGACATTGCTCAAATACAGGCAAGAATAGCCAAACTGAAACAACTCCTTGACAATATCATTTAAACTGCAAATGGTCTGCAGTTGTATCACGCAGTTTAATAAATGATAGACGCAGCTCAGTGGAGATATTTCCTGCTATAGTCTTTCTAGATCTTTCTTTTTTTAATAGTAAAAAAGGCCATTAAAAATACTGTGTTTTTTAAAATAAAATAAGGACCATATCTTGCTCACATTTACATATTATCATCCTGATTTATATGCCAACCGTACCTAGTGCAATATGCTTTCTAATTGTATTTTTCTTTTTCCGGTCATGTTTTTCAGTTTATTTTGTGCTAAACATTGAAAGGCTTAACATGCAATACACCACTTTGGAGCTTGTTAGGTGTCATAATAATGATACTAGATTATGATGTACTTCTTTCATGACTCATACTCGCTATATAAAGTATGGTTTCATTCTGGTTATAAATGAATTGTTGTATGGTACATACTTAAAAGTGCCTAACACAGACTCCTTCTATTATAATTTAATCATTTGCATTTGCACCAAAAGTATGCTGGTTTTACTATTGAAATCTGCTTAACAAGTTATCTCTTTATGGCTGAAAATTAAGCAGCGTATACCCGACTTTGATTTTAAATTTGTAATATAGTAACAGCAAGTGACAAAGTTGTCTTCTTCATAGCTAGATGGCTCTCAGGTTAACACTGTGGATGTGCTAGCTAGCCCGCAACAAAAAAAGAAAACCAAACTCATTTTGTTTTTACCTCACTAGCATTAAGTCAAATGAATGTAGAAGTCATTTTAGTGCTTAACTAGCTTGTACATCAGATTTCAAGCTCTAGCATGGCAGGCAATGATTCCCTTTCAGAGTACCTCCACTTTATATTTGTTGCCTTCGTCTAGAGGTAGCCATATCCTGTAACTTGTTGTTTTGTTTTAGTCCATCTACACCAATGTTTTGTGTAAGTCTGTCAGTAAGGCACTATTAACACATTTCACAAAGTATTTGGTTCTTACCCTCATCCTGTATTGTCATATCATAAAGTTCATAATAATAACAACTTCTCACTTTTTGGCTGTTTGCTTTTTGTAGAAGACGACACTTTGGTGCTGTAAATCTTGACATTTCATGATGATGCTTGCTGCTCTATTTCTGCAACTGCATTGTTATTCTAAATAGTAGAATAACGTTATATGTCACCTCACTAGCCAACAATTGGATTTGGGCTTCATAGCATGAGCAGTTACAAACCATTTTTTTAATTTGTTCCAAGTTGCTATATATCGTTATGCAGATATTGTTGGGAAGTGAAACATGCACGTATGCAGATATATCTGCAATCAGTCCTAAAGAGTTAAAGAAGCTGTCCAATATATCATAAGAAATAGCTAGAGTGATATTCCTGTTATATAATACCACACATTCTAGATCTAATGTGGTACCTGCATTATTATATCACATACACTCAGCCATGCCTACTTATGGCATCAACATTTAGAGTGGAAATCAAAGTGGTGTTTGTGCTAACCCATTGTCCCTGCCCTACACCTAATTATTGAAGCCAGCCATCAGTGACAAATTAGGTGGAAAACTTATTATTTTACTGTGCATGGTGTATGTATCTATCTATCTATGTTGTACCTATGGACTGTACGTTCACCAATAAAAGAAAATGGTTTGATCACCCTCAGGCAAGTGAAAATGTTTGTAGGTGAAATCAAACCTTCATAGCTAGAGCATGTTGATGAATTGAGTAACCATGTCAGAGTGAACCTTCAGCATTCTTTCCCACCAGCTATTAACCTGAAGCCCCTTCTCACTTTCCTGTTCAGCCAGTTTTCTTTCCTATAGCTTTAAATCTGCTGCCATTTTCTCAATTAGTCTCCTCACTCAATGAATATTCTTAATATTTAGTCCAAGAACTCCAATCTCCATTTGGTTTTGGAGCTGCATGGTAATGTAAACACATGTAATCTTACCTATATTATAGCATATATATGACAGGGTATTAATCAGACTAGAACTATAATTATCATTGAGACATAAATCTTCATTGCAAATACTCCAAAGTTCTAATTACATGATGCTTTTTTTTTCTTCACTTTTTTTGTTAACATATTTTTTAATAGAGCATCTATTGTAGCTCGACTAATACAAAGTCACCAAAATCTTTAAGTCACCAAAATCTTTAGTCAGTAGCTATTGCCTTCTAAGGCAGTAAAGTCAGATAGGCTGTGTGGTAGTTTTGTTGATGACATCTTGCATGGCTTACTTACTCTCACAGGGGATGTTCGTATTACATTCAGTACTGTTGACACTTTTGCCTGGACAATTATTCCCATTTATACACCGATGTCTTTTTTCCTGGTACCCTCCTTGGCATGTTCTACTGCATGAAGAGCAGCTACTCCAAGATGCCTATTAGATAATCATTATAACCAAATACTGCTGTGCAGTAGATTCCACTCACAGTGTCAAGAATATTTGCATGTAAATAATAACGAATAACTAAGTTTAGCACCAAACATAAAAAGTAACCTTTATTAAAGTGTTCTACATGTTTATCCTAAATGCAAGCTCTCCATCAGCTACTTACGTTGTAGACAATTCCACATGCTGCAACTGCGAAATTGTGACGATGTCCGAGAACAAATGTTGCCATTCAAGCATGCCCTGCTCATTCGCTGTCTTCCTCTACCACAAGTCCTAGAACAGTCACTCCAAGAACTCCACACCGACCAGAAAGTTGGCACTAGATGTACAGAGTATTCATAATGTACTGTGGGAGAGCCTGAAATGTTTTGCTCATTCAATGAGATATAACATTAAAAAAAGGTAAAAGCTGGATGTTGGGAATCAATAGCTCTCCCTTTAAACTTTTCATGCAATGGCTAAATGACTATGTGGTATATATCATTATGACACTGGCTTGTACATTAGTCCTTACTAGTGCATGGTTCAGTATTGCACTATTGTGTCTGTATGTTGCTGCCTCCACAACTGGTTCCTCCATTGCAGGTCCTAATTCGTGACCTGGTGCCACCATTGTATGTCCTGCTGCAGCTAGACCAGGATGACCATGCAGACCAAGAAACAGTTGATCCCCCACCACCTGAAGATTATTTAAGGAAGTATTTCAGTGTCAATATCATACCACTAAGCTTAGATTCTACCTACTTACTTCTATTCGGTTTATTAAAAAATGGAAACACTATTTTTTGTGTAAACAATAATGTTGTCATGATACAATACATAAAATTACTTTAGTTATTGAGATGATCTGCAATTCGTTTATAATGAGATTTTCATATTTGCAGGGTGCAATATGATTTAGGGAATGAGAAATTATCAAAACCACTATCACTGCATTTCAAAATATGTAGATAATGAAGACCTCTACACTCACCTCCACAGTATAGTGTTTACACATGTTGGAGGTCCATTGCTGTAAAACCATTTCTCTGACCAAGCGACCCGGATGAGATCCTGCTATCTACTGGTAGGATTGTGGGTTGATTATTATGACTGAAAGCTCTAGAATAATAATGCATGATGGATCCATTTCATAATGGACTCCTTGGGTAGTCACAAAAGCTGGATTGGTTTTTTCAAAGTTGCTCCCAGTTCCTATAATAAAATTGCAGGAAAATAATCATATTTTTGTTATAATTATAGTGAATAATCCCGTAATCTATGGAAAGTTCACATTAGTTGAGAACACAACAATAAGTCAACAATGAAATCAACAGCATAATAGTAATAACTGGAAGGACACCAGTAGCAGCAGCTACAAAGCAAAAGTGTAATATCAAATTCAATGTGAAGGTGAACTGACAGGTTTGTATATCATCTGTCAGGATTCAAATAAACGGGTCTCTGTCTGGTCTGCTCTGTTTATGCCAGTGCCCGAGGGCATAAAACATCTCATGCATGACAATGCCCTTGTACTCACAGCCTCTACCAATGGACATGTCCTGAGGACCTCCAACTCGGCCAATGTAGAAAAAGCATCTACAAAATAAAAATGATTTTACATAACCTTGACTGCATTTATATTAAATACCTTCACCCATAAAACTCCCAATAACTATTAATAAGTCTGAGGCTCTAAAATTTGTGTATTGACGTATAACTGCTACTCACCCTCTTCCAGGGAAGATTTGCACATAGTCAGCTTGATTTGACCGTGGAATAAACTCCACACAAGTTTGCCTACGATAGTCTAAAATTGCTTCCATGATGGTTGAGATCTTGCTTGACCTAGAAAAAAAGGTGGGACGATTATTACTTCATACAAAATATTACGAGAATCTGGTCTTTATTAGGCCAACCAGACTAAAAACTAATACCTATCAATGCTGATTGAATGAGCATGCACACATGATAATGTGACGGGCTATATTAGTTACATCTTACTTGTAGTTGTTTCAGAACTTTACATTGGCTGTTTGCATGGTCCTGTCCTTATTTTGTTATTGTAAAACCTCTGCTGTGCTAATCTATTTAAAGGAGGTCTGGCAGGGAGGGGGTTATTAAGTTGATCTCACTTTTTGATTTAGACAGACTTAGTTATGTTGCATTGTAGTCTCTGCTAATTAAATTATCTTTAAGTCAACCTAACGTCTAGCTTAGGCTGAAGTAGAAGTTAAGATGGTACCAAAACCAAGCATATGGTGGCAGCCTTAATACAATAAAACTCAGCCATTGATTAGACTCCTCAGAGCAGCAGCTATTGGACTTGTATAGTAAGAGCTTTCAACCTAGACTATAGCACTCTCAGGAAGCCAAACAGATGGACACCTTACCAACAGATATGATATGCGGATGGCAAGAGACCAAACATGCCTTCACTCCCATAAGGCTGGTTCATAGTATGTCACTATACATACTAGCACTCCCATAAGGCTGGTTCATAGTATGCCACTATACATACTAGCACTCCCATAAGGCTGGTTCATAGTATGCCACTATACATACCAGCACTCCCATAAGGCAAAGACTGGGGGACACAGAGCAGCTCATTGTCTCAAGAAAAATGATTTTGCTTGTGAGCCAGTATGCAAACATACTGACGACTACCTAATCCGAGGCTAACTCAGTGGAGTCAATGCCGAGTTCAAGCTCGACACAGCTGCATCACACTCACTCGACTCTTGCTCCACTATCTCCAAGGAAGTATTGACAGGAGAAAAGATCTCCCTGGTATGGGTTAAGGGCCCACCAGTACAATTTGACTTGGCAGAAGTCAGCATAGACATGATGGAACTCAAGCTAACATTATAGTTTCCGTTACTGATGACATGAGCATGGATGCATGGTTGGGGCAAGACATTCCCTTTATAAATCAGTTACTCAAGCCCTTGGTGGATGAAAGGAGCAAGATGGAAGTTCCTATTTGCTCAGTGCAGACAAGCAGCAACAGCAGATAGCTGCTCATTCAGAGGCAATTGTCAATCCCTGCCACCAGCTTGTTGAACTTGACACTGTTATGATATTTCCAACCAAGTGTATCTAGTGCACAAATATTCATGTTGAAGTGAACTCTCTGCTGTGCTTGTATCTCTAGGTTGCAGTGTGTCTAGTGCACAAATATTCATGTTGAAGTGAGCTCTCTGCAAGATGTCTTGATCTCAGAAGAGCTAACAAGCTCACAGATGAGCAAATACTTAACAGGAAGACACAGGTGACAAACTTAAACAGATCACAGCCATGGACAATGATGCCGACTCATCAAAGATGGATGCTTTTGACTCTTCGCATGCATACATGGATGTAAACAAACTCATCCAAGAACAGCATCAAGACCCGAATCTGCAGTCAGCTAGACAAGAAGCAGGAATGGCACACCCCATACACTGTACCGACTAGTTATACAGAACGATCCTCTGCAGTTACTTCTATAAAGAACACAGCCATCTGAGTGGCTCATATTCTGCCAATGGCAGGGCACCTAGGTTTCAAATGCACTAAGTACTGCTTACTCCAACACTTCTACTGGCCCACACTCCCTAAAGATGTCAGAGAGGCATGCAAATTGTACCCATTATGTCAGAAGGTTGCAAAAAGACACGGCAGCAAGGCACCACTGACCTCTCTTCTGATCACAGCAGAGCCCTTCGCCAGTGTAGTTATTGATATGGTTAGGCTGTTGACAAGAACTAAAGCAGGCAACAAATACGTCCTGGCCTTGATGGATTTACACAGCTGGTACCCAGAAGCAGTATCACTGAAGAACACAGACTCACAAACAGCGGCTCCTGCCCTGGTGGGTATATTCTCTCAATTGGGAATTCCAGCAGAAATTCTGTCTGACCAGGGGCAAATTTCATTTCGAAATTGATGCCAAGACCTCTACAAGCTCTTGAGTCAAGCCAATAAGAACCTCACCTTATTACCTCCAGACAAATGAAGCTATTAATGGTTCTATGGTACTCTCAAGGCTATGCTAAACAAGTATGAGCAAGCCTAAAATTTGCCTACAGGGAAGTCCCAAACCAAAGCACTGGCTTTTCGCCATTCTACCTCATGTTTGGGCGGCATGTGAGGGGTCCCCTAGATGTATTGAAGAGTAGCTGGACCGAAAATTATGCTCATGAACCACTACTATTGAATGGATGCTAAAATTATGATCCATGCTTGACCAGATGATGAATATCGCCATTCAGACCCAGACGGAGGTGTAAAACATAAACCAAAATGAGATACATTCTACATATTATGCAACGACACTTTGATGTGGGCGATCAATTCTGTGTACTTATGCCAGTGAAATCCAAGAAGTATGAGCAAGACCAAAGGTTGGGAAAACCTCCCTACTTAATATTTGCCTACAGGGATGTACCGAACCAAAGAACTGACTTTTTGCCATTTGACCCGATGTTTGGGTGGCATGTGAGGAAGCCCTTAGATGTACATTGTAAAAACAGAAGCATGTACAGCATGCTAAATGCCTAGCACACCATAGGTAATTAGTGTGCTGTATACAGCAATTATTGTGCATAGCACATTTATTTGCTAAGTGTGCTGTTTAAAGAATGTGCACCGCATACTTCTTAGATTTCTTTACAATGGCACAGAATGAACCTGTGCTTTAGCAAATTACGTGGCCAGTGCTATGATGGTGCAAGTGCTATGAGTGGCAGTAAAAGTGGTGTTGCTAAGTGTATTAAAGACCTTGAACTTAGAGCCATCTTTATGCATTGTTATGGGCATGCTCTTAACTTGGCAGCCAGTGACACTATCAAGAAATCCAAAATAATGAAAGATGCTTTGGAAACAACCCACGAAATCACTAAGTTGATCAAGTATTCTCCACGTAGAGAAGCTATTTTTCAGAGGGTGAAGGAGAAGTTGCCAGGAAGTATTGCGTCTGCAGGTATCCGGGTGCTTTGTCAAATGAGGTGGACTGTTAAAGCTGATGCTCTTTGTAGCATTATCGACAATTTCGAAACTTTACAACAAACATGGGAAGAGGCACTAGCCATTGTTTGGGGCATTGAGCGACTGCATCTTTACTTGTATGGTGATCATTTTACATTGTACACAAATTGCAAACCTGTTCAACTAATTTTTGATAATGCCAAGTCAAAGCCATCAGCAAGAATTGAATGATGGAATTTACGTCTTCTGGGATATGATTTCACGGTTGTTCACATGAAAGGAACTAAGAATCCGTCCGATTTTCTCTCTCGTCATCCAAGTCCACATGACATTCATGTAGTCAGTACCACTGTCTAGAAGGGAAAAATGGACAAGGGCATTCTAGAAAAGTCGATTTGGGGGGGAGGTTACGCTGCCACCAGATGTTAGACTGTTACTCCTCACCAGGTCTGTTCAAAGTGTGAGCGGTTCAATTCTATTCACTTGTCAATAAATAAGAATTTCATTAAATAATATATACAGATCTTACACACAAATCAATTCTGAGAAACAGACAAACTGAGGAAGTCATGTGCTGGCTTCCTTTATCTAAGCTAACCAGCAGATGATCTTCCTGCAGTCTCATTGACTAACCAACATAATGACACAATATAATATATATCCATTTAAGGCTATCTAATGATTTTACAGTTTATCATTGTGAATGTCTTCTGCGATGTTCCTAATTGACTTTTTAGGGGATCCTAACAGATACCATGGCAATGATTGCAGAATATGAAAATGAATTTTGCTCCACAAAGCATTACTGGATTATTTATATACTTCTGAGGAATTGAGTGGAGGTGGAATTTCTATGTACATGACTTTACAAATAACTTGTCAATATATATATTTACTGATTTGTAATATTTACAACATACTATATTGTCAGCATTATAAAATTTAGGTAAACTTCCTAAGTTATCGTCGTCCCAGCTGCCAGAAGATGAAGGATGTCACTACTTCATGTGCAACAAATGTGAACTTGCATCATACTCTCCTATCCGCACAGGTGCTAACCAGGTTAGAACCTTCAGGTCTCACTATATTTCATGGTAAGTGACGAGATGGGTTATGATCATCCAATTTTGATATGGGAAGAGACATACTTAGAGAGTCTAGCTATCTCATATGGCGCTAAAGTTACCAGCAGACTGGAGCTGTGGAGATGTTGCCTGAGAGAAAAGTAAGTGGGGTACAATAGTGATACTCAAGCACTCCATTAAACTAGATAGTATATAGCAATTGAGTGCCTTGGGACAACTGGTCCTAGCCAGAATAATTGTTGAAGCATTACCTCAGTGTTCTGTGGGGCGTTGATCTCACTGGGATTGGCTCTTGCTGCTTTGAATCGCTGCTCACGAGTTAAAATAATGTCTCCTTCAAGATAGTCTAAAAGAATGTTGAAATTTGGATGGGATGTAGTCATGTAAATTTAGTATATGCAATCACAAAGTAAAGAATATATATCAGCAAGCATACTGAGAAAAATACAAAGAATGTCATAGTAAAGCTTAAAATATGGCAAAATGCTGGAAGAGTGTAAACAGGAAATTTAATAGTAATAATTATTCTCTTATTCAGGACAAGGAATACATGCGGAACCACGCCTCATTGGAATTTTTTTGGAAATTTAATAGTAATAATTATTCTCTTACTGTTCAAGATACTGAATACATGCGGAACCATGCCTCATTGGAATTTTTTTGGAATACATGCGGAACCACGCCTCATTGGAATTTTTTTAATTTTATTTTTTGGCTTCAACCATAGCAACCCTTGGTATCACTGTCAAATACTATTAATTTAATTTTCGCTAGATTATTAAGTTTCATTTTCAATTTTTATTTCTTTCTGCATGTTTGGTTACTTTTTTGGCAAGATTATATTGCAATTAACATTCTAAATATGTGGCATTCAAATTGAAGATAAAT
>JAQNBH010000013.1:18750897-18823101 GCA_028752905.1 Cladorhizidae sp. MBARI D1340-BT2
GGACCTGATTGTAGCCCTGAAGTAATCATAACAAGAAATCTCACAAGGATCAGGTATTAACCACAGAGTTCCTTGATGGTGCGTGATCATGGTAGTATTCATCATGTGTGGCTGTTTGTTTAAATTATTTTGTCCTGTAGTGGGGAGGATTGGGCATCCTGTGAGGAGAGACGAAGAAAGGGAAAGGTTGGCAGTACTTGCATAAACCTGTAACTTCTAAAAAGAAGAAAACTGACGACGCTCGCTCAGAGTCCTCTCGTGACATTTCTCTGGCTATTATCATATCAGCAACCCAGCTACCTGCAATGGAGGGTGATTAGAAAGATGTCGAAGCTTCCGGTGTGTCACATGACACCTCTCTGATGATGGTGCAGATGGCAGTCATCAACCCGCCTGCATTCTGCTGGACATTGGTGGTATTTACTCCAAATCAAAGACATCCAGAAATTTCTGTGACACTATATATACACCGGACCTGATTGCAGCCCTGAAGTATCATCTGTTGAATCATCACAAGAAATCTCGCAAGGATCAGGTATTACCAACAAAGTTCATTGATGTTGGTGATCATTAGTATACATCATGTGTGGCTAATCTGATCGCTTGTGCTATTGTCTGTGCTGACAATTCAAGGGGCAAGTTGGTTAGCCAGTCTTTCCATGTGTGGAATAATAAAGTGCAAAGGGCTAGGAGCATGAGCATTGTTTGTACCATCACACTGCTCTGGAGCAAGCTGATCTTATGAAATGCACTGTTGAGCATCCACATTGCCACCATTATTTCCCAGATTAATGCCCATAAGGCTGCAATATCGAACTCGCACATGCTCTGAAGTCAATAGCTAGAACTTTGTAGCACAGTGTATTGCTCTAAGTGGAGATGCAGAAGTCACTGGCAACCCTGGGAATATTCTTGCCGTGAGCAAATTCTGGCCATTCACAACAATGTGCTATGCATGCAGCCATCTTGAAGCTCCTGTATTGTGATGTGAAACTAACTTGTCTCCCAAGACCAAAAAAATGAGCCGATTGAGGTGATGGGGTACTACATACTTTTGCAGGGTATAATGATAATTTGAATGCTGCACCTTACTACACCATCATGGCTGATGAGGTAATGTCACACTTGTTATAGCTGTCACCGCCCGTGCTGTTGGCTGATTAGTTAGTATATAGCTGTAAGAGCCTTAGATAGTGTAAAGCATGTTTGTACTGAACGGATGTTATGGACGGGGGAAATGCTGAAATGGACATTTTTAAGTCACAGTGAGATTTTTGTCACAATGATAAGCTGAAAATGTTACCCATTACGCCAGCATCATGCTAATGCAATGGAACTACCTAGACTCGGGCCTAACCATTTTATGTGCAGTGTATGATGTGAATTTTCATAATCAATGATGACATGTAATGTCGTAATTGTCAACTAGCACAAATGATCAACTAGCACAAATGAGAATAATAGGAGCATTGAGAAGAGAATGAAAGGTGACTTAACAAGTACATCTTTTCCTTTCCTCGTCCAGTGATTGTCAGTGGTACATAACTTATTTTCTTTTGAAGGCAAGACCTCAGTAATACTTTTAAAGAACAGTATCGGGCAGAAAGGGATAGCGCAGGATTTATAGACACTAATACTACTAACACAATACAGCTTGATGAGGGAGGTGCTAAAGCAACTGGTACATAGGGAGAATGCTGGTGTGTGGATTAACTTTAATTTAATGGAAAGCCATGAAATGGGAGGCGTACTCATGAATATATTGCTAAGGGTGGAAGAGTTGGAGAAACAAGTAGAATACAAGCAGAGAAGGATCGAAGTTTTGGGGAGGAAGCTAAACCAGTTGGGGATTGTAGAGGAAGTGGGTAAGGAAGATAAAACAGAGAAGGTGGTAAAGGAAATAGGACAAGCAAAGTTGGTGAAGGATGGAGGCAATAATAATAGATGAGGTTATTATGAAGAGGGAAGAATAAAATTTTAAGGTCTTAAGCAAACTGGTAGGGAGGCCAATCATCATGAGAAAGAGAGGAAGATACAAGATGAAAGAGAGTCTGTGGGGAAATGGAGTGAATATGGTGCAGGTGGTGAATCGGCAGCGGCAAATGAAGAGTCTCCAGCAAGTGAAACAGCAGGAGAAGGCACACGGGGAAAGAAGTTGGTATGCAAAAGGGTGGTGGGGAGAGTGGGGAGTGGGGATGGAGGCCAGGAGGAATACCGGGGAGATATTCTGGTGGACAACACAGAGGGGGGTGGTGGAGAGAGCCAAGAACCATCAGGTGGGGGAGCACCGGGAGAGGATTCATCCATCATGGAAGGGACACCTGTTGGCCAAAGAAAATATGTCCAAGATCATGAACACATCCCAGTTGTGAGTGCAAAAAGTATGTTAAGGAGGGTGGGGGTTGGGAGAGGGACCAAAGATAGGGAAACTGGGCGGTTGAGTGTGGTGTTTGTTAATTGTAGAGGATGGTAGCCAAGGGAGGTAGATTTGACGGTAGTGTGGGGAACGAAGAAGTTTGACGTGCTGGGATTAGTGGAGACATTTTTGCTGAAGGAGAACGAGATGAGCGTGGCAGGATATGAGTGGTACAGTAGGAATAGAGAGTGTGGCAGGTGGGAGAGTGGAGGTGTGGGAGTTCTGGTGCATGAGAGTTTGGATTCTAGGGTGAGGAAGTCAAGAGAAGGTTTGCTGTGGGTGGAGCTGAGCGGAACGGGGAGAAGAAAAACTATGGTAGGGGTAGTGTATGTGAACCCAGGAGGAGTGAGAGTGAGAGAGACGGAGGGATTGTTTGAGGTATTGCAGGAGGATGTGGTGAAGTATGAAGAGAAAGGTTTCATTTCGATGTTGTTATGATGGGGGACTTCAAGCAAAAATTGGATTAGGAGTGGAGGACAACCCAAACAATAATGGAAGGCGGTTGTTGGTGTTAGTTAGGGTTGGAGGTCTGGTTGTAGAGAATGAGTTGCAGTGCTGTGAGGGTAGGTGGACATGGGAATGTGGGGAGAGAAAGTCGGTCACAGACTGTGTTGTTTAATGAGGACGTTGATGTAGCTAGGGTGGTAGTTGAGGACTCAGGCAAGCTGGATATGGAGTCGGACCATGACATTATTTGGGGAGTAATTCTGTGGGGTAGGAGAGAGGTACAAGTGAGAAGAGAGCAATATATATGGAGAGTTGACAATATGCTAGACTGGGAGGAGTATCAGGAGGCAGTGGAGGAAATATTCATGGGGTGGGAAGAGGAGGCGAGAGAGCTTGAGCAAGAGTTGGGAGGAAACATAGTTGAAGAGGTGTGGGGTAGGTGGAAGGAGAAAGTTTTGGCTGCAACGGAGAAAAGAATTGGAAGGAAGATTACAGACAGGTCAGAGGGATGTGGTCAGAGGATGTGGAGAAGTTAATTGGTGTTAGGAAGGAGAAATGTAAGAGGCTGAGGGAAGCCAGGAAGAGAGGGGAGAGAGAGGCTACATTAAGACAACTATGGGATGACTATAGAGAAACAAGAAAGGAAGTGAAAAAACCAATTAGGAAAGAGAAGAAGGAATTGAGGTAGAGAACTATAAAGAAGATTAGAGAGCAGGGTGGGACTAGTTGTAAGTTGTTTTGAGAGCAAAGAGAAGGATAAAAGGAGTGAAAGATAATGAGGTGGTAGGAGGAAGACGAGGTGTTGGAGGTGATAGCAAAACACTGGGAAGAGCTGGGGAGGAAAAAAGAGGATGCCACAGTACAAGAATTAGAGTTAGGAGAAGTGGGTGGGCATGAGTTGGGTATGTATGAAGAAGTAAGTTGGGAAGAAGTAGTAGAGGTAATGAAGTGTTTGAAGAGAGGAAAGGCTCCAGGCCCTGATGGACTGTTGAATGAGATGCTGTGTTGCCATAGTGTTGGATTTTATCCAAAATGATTTTTTTGATCCTGATCCTTAAATTTTCTGTTAGGATTTTATCAATAAATGTTTGGATTTTTCATCATTGTTTGACATTTCATGCATATCAGACCATGTGCAGCCTATTTCAAAACCACTCTCTGTGGTATTAGCTTAGTGTCGTCATTTTGTGGTCAACTGGTCTGTGCAGGAATATTCCTGTGTTGTTATGTGTCACCTGGTCTGTGCAGGAATATCCTGCACTGTCCTGTGTTCACCCAGGAATATGCCTGCAGAGCCAGAACCCTTTGATCTATGTGCATGCTCATGCATGAGCTATCTGGTTGGGTATTTAAAGCCTGATTTGTGCAAGAGTTAGAATCTTTACCAGTGAGTGTCAGAGAGAGTTAGCTATGGCATCTTTAGAACCCAGTATTTCAAGGTTACCAGAAGAAGATTCTTCAGATATGGATTCTGACTCTGATAATGATGTTTCATAAATAATTGTCAAATCTCTACATCTATCAGATCTTCTAAGTCTGCAAAAAAGTGATTGTGTGCCTATCGTACAGTATGCAAAGACTTTACCATGGGCCACAACTTCGAGAAAGGGATCTTCTTTTGCCTTCTGTATGAAGTGCTCTCGTGATTTAAACCTTGGAAGAGATGGTACTAGAGATCTCAGGAGACATCAGGAAACAAAATTACACAAATACTCAGAAAAAGATGGTGTGGGTGTACTGCCTCTACAGTCCTACTTTGGGCAAATAAGAGAGGAGTCTGTAATCCGTGCAAAGTACTCTTCGCGTATTTCCTTGGAGAGCACCATCTTACCTTTCAATTGGGAGATCATTGTACCAAACTATTCAAGTTGATGTTTCCTGATTCTTCTATATATTGCTAAAGACTTTAAATGCAGTCGTAGTAAAGCAACAGCTGTGTTGAAAGTTATTGCCCAGGATTGTTGGAAAACCATTTCCGCAGCAGTTAGAGAGACTAAATACTTCAGCCTCCAAACTGATGAGACAACTGATATTACCGTTACACAACAAGCTGCTATTATGCTTCGATCCTTTGATAACACCCAAGGACAGGTGAGATGTGTCATCTTTGCCCTAGAGAGTGTAGAGAGGGCAACTGCAGAGCTGCTATTTAATGAAATCAATAAGCATTTTCAAGAATCCACTACCCTCCTTTATGATAATCTTGTCGGATTAGGTACAGATGGGGCCAATGTAATGTTGGGAGCACGAAATTCAGTGATGTCACGGTTACGATGTAAGCAGCCAGCTTTAGTTGCTCTTCATTGTCACATTGTCACATATATAGCAGCAAATGAGGCCTGCAAAGTCTTGCCTGATGAATTGGAAGATCTGACAACTGATTTATGGTATTATTTCCACAAGAGCCCAAGGAGGCTGCGACAGTTTGAAAAATTTCAGAGTTTTGTGGAATGCAAGCCACTCAAGTTGTTAAAAGCATGCCAAACATGATGACTCAGCCTTGATACTTGTGTAAATCATCTTATCGAGCATATGAACCCTTACTCTCATACTTTCGAAGTACTGAGGATAAGCAGGCAGTAGTGAGAAGAGTAAAAATTCACTTACTTGTGTTCTGCATTACCAATTGTTAATAATTTCAACAAGTACATGCAGCAGCAATCTCCAATTCTTCATCTTCTCTACCAAGACCTCGATGGCTTAATACGAAAATTTCTGTTGCGGATCATGAATTCTGAGTATGTGTGTGCTGCTGAACATGTTTCACAAGTGTGTATTGATAACTCAATAGCCTTTACACAAAGTTTTCGTAGGTCACAACACACTATCATACATGTAACTTCAAGAAGAGGATGGATTATCATCTGAAGATGTGAGAAAATTTAGGGAGACTATCAAAGCTTGGTGGATTGCTGCAGCCAAGGGAGCTGTCAAACGATTACCTGTGAGTCACAAGTTACTCTCCAATCTCAATTGGCTTCAAACAGGCTTACAATACAGTATGGCTGGTCAGGTGCTTGCTGCAGCAGAGTGTGTTCCTCAGGTAGTTCAAGTTGGTGACAAACCCAGCCTTCAAGAGGAATTTATGGATTTCTGCACATCGCCATTACCTCCTAAAGTCACGGCCATCACAGAGGTGGATAAGTATTGGCATGCAATCAGCCAAATCAAAGACTGCTTGGAAACTGAGTATCGCTACTCCACATTGGCAGAACTCGCAAAAGCCATTCTAGTTATACCCCATGGCAATGCTGATATACCGAATGTTTATTCAGCCACATTGGTCTCAACAAATTGAAGCACAGAATCAGACTAGTTTAACAGTGCAATTCAATGTTCCTCAAAAATGCTATGAATTTAAACCGAACACTGAACTATTAAAGACATGTGTAAATGCACTTTAGTATGTTATTTCTCATGAAATTGTTGTTTGGATTTTGTTTGGATTTTTTGTTGCCAATTTTTTTTGATAACACAGGCGAGTAATTTGGAAATTACCCCAAAAATTGTGGCAACACTGTGTATGGAGGTAGAAGGTTGGTAGAGGTGATGGTGCAGATGATGAATGTGGTGATGAGGATTGAGTGCTGCCCAGTGGACTGGAAGAGAAGTTTACTAGTACCTCTCCACAAGGATGGCGACGAGGATGAAGTAGGAAATTATAGGGGAATTTCATTGTGTTGTAGTGTGGTGAAGGTGTTTGCGAGAGTGTTTGCGAGGAAGTTGAGAGTGTTTGCTGAGGATAGGATTTTGAGAGAAGCGCAAGGAGTTTTTAGGAGCCATAGGAGATGTTCAGACCAGTGGTTGGTGTTAAAAGGAGTTTGTGAAGTGAGGAAGAGTGAGAAGAAAGCTTCATATCTGCCTTTCCTGGACATAAGTAAGGCATAATTATTATGACAGTATGTGGAGGGATGGACTGTGGCAGAAATTGAGGCAGCATGGAGTAGAGGAGAAACTTGTGAGGAAGTGTAGGATTGTGTAGTGGGGTGGAGACGACAGTGATATTGAACAGAAGGAGGTCAAGGTGGTTCACTGGGGAGAATGGATTTAGGCAGGGATGTCCTTTGTCTACACTTCTATTCAATATTTATTTGATGGGAATGGCAGAGGAGTTGGAGAGAGCTAAGCTACATGTAGGAGTCAAAGTGGAAGGCTATTGGTGTGGGGCACTTATGTATGCAGATGATGTTGTTCTTCTGGCTGACTCAGGGGTGGAACTGCAAGCTATGTTGGATGTGGTACAGGCTTATGTGTTAAGGTGGAAGATGAAAGTTTAATAGGAAGAAGAAGATGGTTATGGTAGTAGGGAAGAAGGAAGCAGGAGTGAGTTGGAGAATTGGTGAGGAGATATTGGATGAGGTTGAAGAATTCAAGTGCTTGGCAGTGGTTTGATAGGAAGCTAAGAGGGTAATGTTCAGTTAGAGAAGTTGGCAAAGAAGGCAGAAGAGTGGGTTGGAAAGGTGACAAGGATGAGCAGAGTGAATGGGCAGGTGGAAGTAGACAGAGGAAGAATGGGTAAGAGACTGTTGGGGGCTAGTAATACAGTAGCAAGAGTGGCAATACGGGGAGATATTGAGTGAAGGAAGCTAGAGGAGAGGAGGGAAGAGATGATGGTAAGAAATTAGAGATGTAGGAACAGAGCAGATTGGTAAAAATAGTTGTATATAAACTAAGAGAGGATGAAGAAATCGGATGGTGGGAAGAATATGAGATCTTGAGGAGAAAATACGAAATAAACAACGAGGTTAGGTCAGTATGTAAGTGGAAGGGGAAAATGAAGGTGAGAAATGAGAAGGATTGGGAGGAGGAAGTAAACAGCAGGAGTACGCTGAAGTTTTATAAATTGGCAATGTTGCAGGGGTGGAGAGGTATGTTAGGTCCATGCATGGTCAGGAAGGTATGCAGTTGCAATTTAGACTGAGGACTGGGTTCTTAGAAGATAAGAAGAGATGTGGGATAGTTAGGGATGAGAGGTGTATCATGTGTCATAGTGGAGCAGGGGAAGATGTGGAACATTTCTTGGTGATGTGCAGGGAATTTGAGAGGGATCGGCTGGTACTGATGTAGCGGCAGGACAGTGGCTGGATGAATTAAGAAGAGTTAGTAAGGATGGAAAGGTGGCATTTCTTTTGGAGAAAGATGTGGAGGGAGTAAGTGATGCAGTAATGGAGGAGGTGGGCGAGTGTGTTATGTATTGGGTAGGGAAGTGATGGCAGAGTAGAAAGGATAGCTGAGGAATGATCTTTGTTCCCCTCCCCTCCCCCCTCCTTGAGCAGCGGGACACTCAATAACTTTAATATTGTGGATATTATTATTAGGTAGTTGATTTTTAATATAGAGTGTTAGTTACCGTTACATAGTCTGTGCTGTAACATGTGATACCTTAATAACAGGCTCAGCAATATAAAGATTAAATCATACATAGCTATACAACAATATGCCCCTCCCCCCCCAAATAATATTTTTATTTAACCAGTGCACTGTGCCTCTCCACTATATACCAACCATGAGGAAGGGAAATAAATATTTCAATGCTCCACAGTAGCTACAAACACTGTGAATACAAGTAGCTAGCTAAATCCACTTAGAGCTTGTGGTCCAAGGTCCTCAGTGTACCCTGTCTGGTCTGTGTTTTACGCACAGATTTTTTTTAATTTTTTTAATTTTTAAACTCAACATTAATTTTTGATACAAAAGTGTACAAACACAACCAGTTAAAAGTTATATCACACCATCTACCTCAGGGGATAGAATTGGGAGGCGCGGATCCACAGTGTGGTATTGCCCTTCCACAAATTAATTGAGAGCCTTTGAAACAGATGGCGAGTAGTTTCTGAGGGAGGAATGCCCAAACGGTGTCCTTGAAGGCATCCTACCTCCCGAATAACCTTGGCTGCGTCCTCGCTCCACCCCCTCCAGAGTCTCCATGACCATAGGAATGAAGGTGACACCTACAGCCCTGCATGCCTCAGAATGAGCTACCATTTTCCTTCCGATACCCACGGAAAGGGCATGTCCCTGAGTGACAGCAGCCTCCTTCAATGTCCTGCCCTAAAGAGTAGATATAACATGTACATCTAAAGCAGCTGGTTGACCTCTCTTCCAAGTGGGCAAGAAGACATCGGCAGGACGACTGTTGGTTCCGGGAATGAGAGAGGGCAACTCCTTCCTTGGTGCGAGAGCAGCAGATTGAGCTGCAGAAAATAGAGCATCTCACATGGAGTCGTGCCTGTGAATACGATCCCCGTTACCACCACAGCCTACTTGGTGGTCCCCAAAGGAGTCAGAAATAACCTGGCAGATGGGGCATCTAGCACCCTGCTCAACCATCGGTAGACCCAACCAATACTGCAAGCACAATATGAACTCCCAGTCTTGTAGGTGGAGATCAAGAGCGTGAGAGGATGGTTATGGAGTAATGCAGGTGCAAATGTTGATGCAGAAATTACGTCATCAAGCTAATTGCACAGCTACCCAGTACCTAGTTGTAAGAACAGAATTTCCTGCCTCATGCCAATAATGTTACAATAAATTTCACATTATTGCCATGTGCCATGCTTACATACTTGCACATATAGCTTACTGACTGATTTTGAAAGTAAAAGTAGTATATATTAAAATTGAATTGGACAGTTACCAGCTGCAGGCATGGCACTTTTATACATTTATATACATACACAGACACATTCATTAGACAACATAAAAAATATTCTCAAAAATTAGGGCCCACATTATACCACTTTAAGAATACAAGCTGAACACATGTCAATACAATGCATTTTATTATCCAACAGTTATTAATATCATGTGCACCTGCTGAACCAAATATTGAAGTAGTTGGACTACATTTATGTATGCATATTGTGGCTGCTAAGTATGTATTTCAACTAATGATCTCATCAAATCTCGCTCCTGGAGAAATGAACTCTTGAGCTTAGTGAAAACCTACTTACAAGAGACAAGCTGGGCAACAAATGTGGTGTGGCTGTCTAGAAACTGAACTTTGACGACATTGTTTGTCCAGACTCAGTGATTATCAGCACTCTGCATACTATCTTTGCCATGATGGAAGAGGAGCTTACATGCAAAGTCATTTTAAAGTGGATATGTATTAGATTAAAGATGAAAAAAGCTTCATTAATTCAGTCATGCAAACCACCAACCCAAACTGCTATGCCAAAATTCTACTACAACTAAAAATACAGCAACCTCCACAGTGGCCACAGACATTGCAACTGATTGTTTGGAGGAGGGTTCAAGTGGATCTGGACAAGTGGATGGCACCTGCTCAGACTATAAGCTCTAGTATAATCTCACTCAACTGTAGGGACTGTCATGCTGGCAACAATGGTCACGCGAATTGGTATTTCTCTCATCATCACCAACCAAACACAATCAATCATTCCAAACATTATGTATATTATTGTAGTGCTTTTATTTATTATTATTGAATTCATGTATTTCATCCTAGCATGTATTAGAGCTATAATATAATCCTTCAATTCAAATGGTGCCACCCAGTTTCAATTACTTTTAATAGGTTTCTTCAGTTGGTTTTGGCTTCCGTTGCTGTCAGAATAATAGCCACCATATTTGCAAATGGTTAAGTTTTCTAGAATCTCACAGAGATTTTGTGAACACAAGAAAATTGGATGCATATCAAATATACCCCCAGGAAAGATCGATGTCATTCACATGATTCAAGCTAAAATATAAAAATTCATGAGGGAGCTTGATAATAAGGACGATATATAATCTAATTTCCTAAGGACATGTAACCAATGGGCTAAATGTATATTTGTAGAGTCCTTGTTAACCTAGAATGCTAGGGCTTTGTGGTCTGTAACAATGGTAAATGGGCCCGACGAGATAGGAAGTGCTTCCATGATTTGTTAATTGCTAGGCCTTCCTGCTCAGTAGCTCAGTATCTTTGCTCTCGAGGAAACATTTTTCTTGAGCAGTGGGCAATGGGATACTCTACCCAATGGTCATCATCTTGACTAAACACTGCACCTAGTCCACGTCCAGATGCATCTGTTTGCAGATGGAATGGGCGATCATATCTAGAAGTGGCCAGTATAGGTTACAAATAGAGAAGTCTCTTGCATTTCAAAAGCTGTTTGGCAATCGTCAATCCAGGAGTCTGGGTCAGGAGCAGCTTGATGGGTGAGGTTTGAGATCGGAACTGCTGTAGAACTGAAGGATTGAATGAAATGTCTTTAGTATCCTACCAATGCCAAACATGCAAACAGAGATGTCTCTTGAGCATGTCAAAAGTTGTTTTGCAATGATCGGTCCAGGAGACAGGGTCAGGAGCAGCTTGATGGGTGAGGTCTGAGATCGGGGATGCTATAGAACTGAGTGAGGTAATAAAATGTCTACACTATCCTACCAATGCTAAACATGCAAACGGGAAGTGTCTTGATCAAGACAAAAGCTGTTTGGCAATCATTGGTCCAGGAGACAGGGTCAGGAGCAGCTTGATGGGTGAGGTCTGAGATTGGGGCTGCTATAGAACTGAGGGAGGTAATAAAATGTCTGTAGTATCCTACCAATGCCAAACATGCAAACAGAGAAGTCTCTTGAGCATGTCAAAAGCTGTTTGGCAATTATTGGTCTAGGAGAGAGGGTCAGGAGCAGCTTGATGCGTGAGGTCTGAGATCGGGGCTGTTATAGAACTAAAGGAGGGAATGAAATGTCTGTTACATCCTACCAATCCCAAACATGCATGGACATTAGACTTTGTATGAGGCTGGCAGAAAGCAGCAACAACTTTGTTTTTCACTTCCTTCAGATTGATAAGTCCTTTTCCAATGTCTTGTCCAAGGAAGAGACAAGAGGTCATGCCAAGTTGGGACTTGGTTGTACGCTGAGACCAGCAGAGCTTATATGAACTAAAACAGTGTGGAGATATTGAATGGTATTTTGCCAATTTTTTCTATAAATGGAAATGCCATCCATGTAGATATTTACATAAACTGATAAATTCCAAGTATGCCATCCATGATTTTTTGGAATGAGGCATAGGCATTGCGAAGACCAAACGGCAAGACAGTTAAGTAAACATCGACTTCCAAAAGGACGTTACTAATGTTGTTTTCTCTCTGTTAGCTTCAGCAAGAGGGACTTGGTAAATCCCACAAGCCAAATCTAGGGTAGTAAAGTACGCAGTCGCAGCCATTTTCTCAAGGATGTCTTCCACACATTGAAGATAGTAGGGATCTGGGACGGTGACTGCATTCAGGCAGTGGTAAACGACGACCATTCTAACAGAGCTGGGCATACATTTAGAATTGGCGAACATAGGTGCCGACCAGGGAGCTGAGGATGGCACAATCAAACCTGCATCTTGGATTAGAGCAATCTAACGAAAAGGTTCTTCTCAAACCTTCGGGATACTGTAGGGATATAAATGGACAAGTAAGGCATCACCAGGATCAATTTTATGGGGAGTGGCTTTTGATCACCCAAGCGTAGAGGTAATCATTGCTGGAAAGGAGTGCCAGACTTTTAGGAAGGCACTGCGTTGATCACCTGAGAGGTTGGGTCCCAACTGCGGTGGGGCATCAGATGGTTGGATGTGGTAGTTAAGTAATTGTTCTGTATCTGTGGGTTCAGCAGAAAAATATGCAATATTAGATACAGGGGGATGCCACTCTTTGAGGGCAGCAACATGCATAGTTCTAGTTTTTTTTTGTCTCCCTAGCATATCAATAGAATTCGATAAGTAATTGGCGAAATACGGCCTATAATAGCATAGGGTCGCTCCATCTGTCTGTCAGCTTAGCTGCAGGTTTACCCATGATGATGGGGTAAAAGTTAATTCTTGATCTGCAATGGCGAAGGATCTGGTTTTTGCATTCTTGTCGAACCATTCTTTGGCTAGAGCTTGAGTTGCGGTCTGGTTTTCTGTAGCAACAGCACGCATTCTGGCAAGGTCTTCTCTCAGCTGCAAGAGCCAATCTGCAATCGAGTATGTGTGGGTAGAAGATGGCAACCACTGTTGTTTGAGGATTGAGACAGGTCCATGCACTTGTTTAGTTCAAAGGAGGAATAGCCACTGGAGGAGCAAGGGCATCATGACACGAGAATAAAAAATAGGGAAGATAGCTGTCCTAGTCTTTGTGGTCGATATCAGCCTTCCGAATCATTTGTAATAAGGTACGATGAAACATTTTTATTGCTCCGTTGGACTGTTGTCTCTATGGCGCAGTCTTGGATTGCTTTACTCCGAGGAAAGAAACATCTCCCTCATTCCAGCTGACATGAAGTTAGATCCTCTGTCCGAAAGAATATCTGTGCAAACTGAGAGACAAGAGAAAATTGTATGGGATACTACCTTAGCATTTGTAGTCTTCAAGGGGGTAGTGGGAGCCCAAGTCTACATCAATCAACATGTACATGGTAGTGAGAGGCAAGGGTACTACGATATTAATGGCTACTTTGGCAAAGGTACAGGTAATAGGGAGCATAGGGTTGATCATCGGAGCTCGAGAGTAAGTTCTCATTGCTCTGAGTTGGCATCTGTCACAAGCCTGGCAGGCTGCACGAACATCTTTGCTGATACCTGACCAGAACAAATGCTGCATAATCTTGTACTTGGTGCAAGTGAAGCCAACAAGACATCACATCAGTGTGGAGTGACCCAGTTTGATCACAGCCTCATGGCGAGAGAGGGGTAGGACAATCTGGAAATGAGGATCTCCTGTCTTGTCTGTTCAGTAGTCTCCCTGTGGAGGACACGTTTGAGCATGACATTCACAGACTACTAAGGTAGGTCAGCTTTGGCCCAGCGATCATTCAGGGAAGTATCTTCCAACTGGTCTTGAGCAGAGCCTCAGAGTTTACATCAGAGCACGGAGTGGGGGAAGATCCAGCAATTTTTAAAGGGAAGGGGGGGGGGGGGGGATTGTTGTGGCCATACCTTTAACCACACCTACACATTGTGATCACACCTTTAACCTCACCCTTATATGGTAGGCCATGCACCAACACCCACAATTTAGATCATCAGCATATCATCCACCTCCACAATTCAGATCATATAATCATATCACAATAAATCAGTTGCCAAACAATGAAGCTTGAAACAATCTTCTTGGGTGGGCTTGAAAAAATGTCTGACAAACTTTATCTACAGGTACTCATTCCCCATGGTGAATGACAATAACAGTAAGATCTCACAAATTCTCCTCACTCATAGTGGACCTCAAATAGGTCTTTATTCTTCTCAGAAGAGAAAACAACCTTTCTGCCTCGGCACTAGAAATGGGTAGTGTGCAAGCAATTACTAGGAGGAAGTGAATATTAGGGAACTAATCCTTATCACAAGCACCAAGAGCTAGGAGCAGATTATCTGGTTTCCATATTAGAAGAATCAAATTCATGTTTCTTGCTATGCCAGAGAACATTCCACCTTCTAAGCTTATTTCCCAGTGACATTGTAAATGGAAGGTCACCTTCCCAATGAAGTAAACTTTCAAACACACACTGGTCAACAGATTCAGTACTTGTTCTTATAATAGAGGGTACAAAATGGAGCAGCCCATTAGTAGAGAAGGATGGCAATTGCTCTTTTGTAGTTCTCCTGTGGGCTATAATTTGGGATATTAGTATGGTTCCGCTGAAGGCTCATCTTTCTGGGAACATTCAGAAACACTAATATCATTAGCAAGGGGGAGAATCTCAGAATTGTACCAGGAGCTGAATATTTCATCAATGTTATCTCTAGTAGTCCTTATATTTTCAATACTGGAATCTACCATATTGTAAGTGTTGACTACATCATGATCTTGCTTCTGTAATTTTGAAGCCAGTGGCTTCACTTCATCATGAAATTTTTTTGTGACAATAAATACTGCAATGTATTGAAAACTAGAAAGCAAAGACTTCAATCCTTGAGCTTTCACTTTTGTTTCTCTGTCCCGATTCCCACTTTTGCCATCCAAAAGCAAATGTTGATACTCACTGGGTGAAATAACAGCATCCAAAAAGGTCACAAAACATTCATACATCTCCAAAAAGATATCAAAACAAGTATAGTGCTCCACCCAATGCATCTTACAAAGATCAGGAAGCTAGAACGTGAAGATGCTGGCAAATATAAATACAAAGCTCACTCCAAAAAAAACTTTGTCTCTTAGGACTGTTGTTCAAAAACAAATACGACTCATTAAGCATGCCAATGAGGTTCCTTACTTCTTGGACTTTGCATGAAGCTGCAATAGATAAGGGAGTGACCAAAATAATGAGTGTGGAAAGCCAGAGGAGAAATTTGCTTGACCTTTGCTTGGACACCAGTTATTGCAGAAGACATAACAGCTGCTCCCCATCATAAGCCTGAGCACGAATATTACGAGCATTTAAGGACATTGAAGGGTGTGAAATAGATCCCAAGATTTTTTCTGCGGTTGTAGAGACATTATTTGCTCTCTCAAAATTAATGAGATGAATTAGGTACTTCTTTCTTTTGTGGAGTAGTTAGATCAACAAACTGAACACACACAGAAAGGATTTTCTGATTTGCATGAGGGTCAGTTAGATCATCTGCTATTATGGTAAAAGGTAAGTTGTTTGCTTTCAGTTCATTAGTTAACTTTTCAAGTAATTTACAAGCATAATGTCATTTTGTATAGTTTTGCTTGTATACTTTGCATTTTTATCGCAAAAAAGAAGATGCTCTTGTAGACTGACTAGCATCAAGTAGTTCCAATGTGGCTATTGGTCATAGATATGATGAGCGGTGTCCATCTTCTATCGGCTTCAGGAAGGATGCAGGAAAGTTTTTTTCTGGAAAAATAGGCCTGACACTTTAGCTATTGACAGACTGATTAAATATGGGATTATGAAGATGCCATATAAATGTCGCTCAGTACAAATGTACACAAACATACAAACACAAATGTACACAAACATACAAACACAATACACACATGCATATACACCCTCACATACACTCTTATGTACACACACAGAGAGAGAGAGTGATGGAGACATAATGTCTATCAAGCATGATCCAATAAAATCTGAGCATATATAAATTTCCACTAGGTTGACCTAATAATAATTTTAATATTCTAATTCTTCTTCTTCTTCTTCTTCTTCTTCTTCTTCTTCTTCTTCTTCTTCTTCTTCTTCTTCTTCTTCTTCTTCTTCCTCCTCCTCCTCCTCCTCCTCCTCTTCCTCTTCCTCTTCCTCTTCTTCTTCTTCTTCTTCTTCTTCTTCTTCTTCTTCTTCTTCTTCTTCTTCTTCTTCTTCTTCTTCTTCTTCTTCTTCTTCTTCTTCTTCTTCTTCTCTTCTTCTTCTTCTTCTTTCTTCTTCTTCTTCTTCTTCTTCTTCTTTCTTCTTCTTCTCTTCTTTCTTCTCTTCTTCTTCTTCTTCTTCTTCTTCTTCTTCTTCTTCTTCTTCTTCTTCTTCTTCTTCTTCTTCTTCTTCTTCTTCTTCTCTTCTTCTTCTTCTTCTTCTTCTTCTTCTTCTTCTTCTTCTTCTTCTTCTTCTTCTTCTTCTTCTTCTTCTTCTTCTTCTTCTTCTTCTTCTTCTCTTCTTCTTCTTCTTCTTCTTCTTCTTCTTCTTCTTCTTCTTCTTCTTCTTCTTCTTCTTCTTCTTCTTCTTCTTCTTCTTCTTCTCTTCTTCTTCTTCTTCTTCTTCTTCTTCCTTCTTCTTCTTCTTCTTCTTCTTCTTCTTCTTCTTCTTCTTCTTCTTCTTCTTCTCTTCTTCTTCTTCTTCTTCTTCTTCTTCTTATTCTATTTATTATTTTTTTTTATTCTTCTCTTATTATTATTATTATAATTAATTATTATTATTATTATTATAATTATTATTATTATTGTTATTGTTATTGTTATTGTTATTGTTATTATTATTATTATTATTATTTATTATTATTATTATTATTATTATTATTATTATTATTATTATTATTATTATTATTATTATTATTATTATTATTATTATTATTATTATTATTATTATTATTATTATTATTATTATTATTATTATTATTATTATTATTATTATTATTATTATTATTATTATTATTATTATTATTATTATTATTATTATTATTATTATTATTATTATTATAATAATGCATATAGAATACATGCATATAGAATACATGCATATTGCATACATTTAATTTAAGAAATAATGATCGTCAGGTACTGAGCTGGATCCAAGCACTGCAGCAGTGTTTCCTCGTTGGATTGCAACCGCAATTCTTTGCAGCAGGAAATGGTAGGCACGAGGGTCGCCAGACTCAGTTTTGAGGCGTGCATCTAGCTCTTGGAGAAAACTCTTTGCCTCAGACCCAAATACTCCAGAGGTCTCAATACCAACAGGTACAAAATATGCATACTTCCCCTTCTTCAGAAACTCGGCCCTGCACCCTGGACCATCAGGTAACATAGTGGCATACGAAGGAGCAAAAGTGTCCACACATGTAGCATCCCACACAAGAACTCGCCCATTCCTCCAGGGAACAATGGAAGCCCCATCTGGATGCTTGCTATCTGATCGACAGATCCCAGAGGGCTCCAGATGTGAAGGAACCTTGATGGATGCAAGTGATCGTCTAACAAGATCGTTGATAGCTGCATGCCTTGAATGACGACCCTGACTCTTCGAGCAACTGAGACCATGAGTCCCTAGCTGGTCTAACTGAGATCCACACTGATGGCAACTGTGAGGATGACAGAGAGGTGTACCCAACCGCAAACCAATGGCTACCCTGATGACATCATCATCCATACGGAGGCCTAATGAAGACATGGGGAGGGCATGAATCCAAGCCTGACTCCTTTCTAGCTGCTGCCTGAATCCGTATTCGAGAAGTAGGATTTGTAGCCGAATTCAGGAGAGAATTGAAAGCAGCCTTCACGAGCGGACCATCCCAGGACTTTTGCTTGGAATACTCAGACTCAGATGGTAGTGGACTGCTACGCCTAGATGCCAGACTTCAAGGCCTGCATCAAATGAAGGATAGTTAGCTTGGTGTAAACTGTCAGGCAGAATCTGGTCAATGAGATCACAAGCACCAATTTTTGATGCCAGAAAAGCAGATGGTGCAAGCATTACAGCACTTCTGATTCCCAAGCCACCTGATTTCACTGGAAGGGATGCCTGACACCAAGCAGAATCGCTAACGTGGAGTTGGGTGTTAGTAATCTCACCCAGGATTGAACATTGGAGGGAGTCAAACTCTTGAAGTTTACTAGAGGAAAAACAGGGAGAAGAACGTAATGAAAATACAAGTTTTGGGATGGCGAATGCATTCTTGAGGAGGCTGAAGGCATCGTGTGTCTGAAGATGTTTAAGCCTGCTACCCAGAAATTTCAGCGTATCAATTTTGGTAGCAATCAATTCTTCAATTCCTTCTATACCCCCAATAGGGGAACCTAGTAAAGTGGCGACCTCGGGATTGACAACACGAATACCTGGGACGGCACAGATAAACTTCCCTAATGTCTCTGGGTCAGAGCAAATTACCTCGCACTTTGCACGATTAAGTTGTAAACCCAACTCTCCAGCAGCATTCTCCACCGTGTTAAGATTGTGGAGCACATCATCCAAACTACCCCCCAAAGTACCTTCATCCAGATAAAACACACGAAACTTGGAGAGTAATTTAAGAGTAATCTTGTGAACTGAAAGAC
Organism: Cladorhizidae sp. MBARI D1340-BT2; assembly: GCA_028752905.1. Lineage (NCBI taxonomy): Eukaryota > Metazoa > Porifera > Demospongiae > Poecilosclerida > Cladorhizidae > Cladorhizidae sp. MBARI D1340-BT2. The sequence goes on from JAQNBH010000013.1 coordinate 18,769,414, forward strand.
AGAATAACAGAGGGCCCAAAGGGTCACCCTGCTGAACTCCCTCAGATGATTGAATGATCTTACTTCCAAAAAAGAGGGAGGATGGAGCACTATAAGCAGAATGGACAAATGGAAGTAGATCTGGAGCCAATTCTTCAACAGTAGATAACATCTTGTCGCGACGAATAGTGTTAAACGCATTTTTAAAATCTAGTTTCAAAATGACATTGCCAGGCTTCAGATTGTGCAGGTAGATACGAGCAGAGTGAGCAACAGCTTCAGCTCCACATTGAATTCCAAAACCAAGTTGATGAGGAGCAAGAAGAGCACACATAGACTGTTTCATACGACTGCTGGCACACTTTGCAACCAATCGTCTGAGGGTGCACCCTATGGCTATGGGCCTCACACCACCATCTTTCTTGTTTAAGGCTATCAGGGAAGCCCCAAAGAAAAAAGGGCGAACAGAAAGTAGCACTTCTCCCCGCAGAACCATGTTGACAAAGGTGGTTAGAGCTGCAAGAAGTCGGAGACCTCCTTCCCCAGCTGATCTACTAATCATGTCCTTAAGGTGTTGAGGACGTAACCCATCAGGCCCACCAGCAGACCCACATGGAAACGATCGAATAGCTTTAGCAATATCCGATGATGCAACTTCAAAAGCAAAATCACTTTCAATGAGAGGGGCCTGAGGGATGGTGGAATTGGGATGAGGCTGTGGATGTTTTTCCTGAAGAGATGCTAGGGTAATGTCACTAAAGTCTGCCAAAGAATCATCAGAGCTAGCAATGCGAACTGCTCCCCTAAAATCCCCTTCATCAAGCTTAGAGGCAACACGCTTTGCCAGAGATTGAATGGGGTCCTTCTGGGACATGTTTTGGTGTGAATGGTGATGTTGAGAAAGAGGGGCAGGGTTGGATTCAGATTCAATTAGGTGGTTTGTAAGAGAAGCTAGACTCTTATAGTGCCGACCTTTCCTAGGTACTCTGAAACATCTTGATGGAAAATGAAATAGGCGGTCCCATTTGTCTGGATGATTAGATGAGGAGACTTCACGAATGATTTCTGCTAGTTTGCAAGCTGCAACGTTCCGAGAACCACGTGGTAATCTCTTGAGGATTCTTACCGATAGGTTTGGACTAGACAAGCAAGGATCACTTTGCGAAGCCAGCCTGGTTCGACTACTACCCTGAGAAGCTTGGGAGGACTGAACGAAGTGAGCAGGAGACGTGCGAGAGCCCGAACATCGCTGACCAATTCGTCCATGAACTCTGAAGACTCCTGCCTTCGTTATACTGGCATAATTCTGTTGCAGACAGGACATGTAGCACGAGAAGAGGAGGTAGAGGATTGGCTTTCATCTACATTCTGACACAGACCATCACAGTCATTGGGGTCAACTTTAACTTCGTCATCGTCAGCAGCTACTGCACTTACACGCTCTTGCGCGGCCATTTTATTATTATTATTATTATTATTATTATTATTATTATTATTATTATTATTATTATTATTATTATTATTATTATTATTATTATTATTATTATTATTATTATTATTATTATTGTTATTATTATTATTATTGTTATTATTTTTATTATTATTATTATTATTATTATTATTATTATTGTTATTATTATTATTATTGTTATTTTTTTTTTATTATTATTATTATTATTATTATTGTTGTTGTTGTTATTGTTGTTATTATTATTATTATTATTATTATTATTATTATTATTATTATTATTATTATTATTATTATTATTATTATTATTATTATTATTATTATTATTATTATTATTATTATTATTATTATTGTTATTATTGTTATTATTGTTATTATTGTTATTATTGTTATTATTGTTATTATTGTTATTATTGTTATTATTATTATTATTATTATTATTATTATTATTATTATTATTATTATTATTATTATTATTATTATTATTATTATTATTATTATTATTATTATTATTATTATTATTATTATTATTATTATTATTATTATTATTATTATTATTATTATTATTATTATTATTATTATTATTATTATTATTATTATTATTATTATTATTATTATTATTATTATTATCGGCCGATACCTAGAGTGGTATATACCCGAGCGGCCGGTTTTTCGGCTTTTTTTCCTTTTTTTCCCTTTTTTTTTCCTTCCTTTTTTTTTTTTTTTTTTTTTTTTTTGCATTATAATCAACTTTAAACTTTTTAGTAATTTTTCCCCCCAGGACCACAGGGTGGCAGGCACACACATTAGGGAGCATAGGGTTCTAAGGGTTAAAGTGTAAGTGGGTAGCAAGGTTGATGAGTGTTGGGTGGGTGAACTTTGTATGGAGGATGAAAGTATTTCATGCAGAGTGAAACTCATCTGCGGTGCATTTGGATGTATGTTTTTGCAACTTATGCAGAGCAAACACAAACATGTAGAGAAACTACAACCCACTTCCATGAAATGTGGAAATGAAGTCAATTATTAAATATCTTGTCAATCATCAAAGAGGAGAAAAGTGTCACAACCATCTTATTAAACAATAAATTGAAGATCACTGCACGGCAACGGGCATGTATATTAAAGAGGGAAAGCATCTTAAATCCAAATTTCCAATGTTTGAGTTCACATAAGAGGAGATGTCTACATGTTGACATGTCATATATACTACATACAGAGCTATTTTCAGCTAGTGCAGTTTCCCCCCCATAAAATGTAATTGTGTAACAATTTTATGTTACTGCTTCTGTTCGGTTGGCCATTGATTAGATTTCTATAGAAAGAGGTCTGAAGCAATGAATAAATCATGATTAAAATATGAGAAAATTATATATTGCTATATTACTATTAACTATAGAGCAGTTTAAAGATTATTATTATTATTAATTTGTGATCAGATAAGGTATAGCATGTGACTTACATCATTAAGGATGTGTGGACAGAGAAAAAGATCTTTTTTAATGTAGAGCTGTGCCTTTACCAGATTAATTTGTGATGAAGAGCCAATAAATATTCATGAGAAAATGTGCCATAATTGTTTAAAGATTCAAGATACTGTACAATATGATTGAAGAACTACATAAGGATGATTCCAACTATATACAAGGAGTTTTTATTTGATGTAAGGCTTTAGGTTGAGCATGGTTAGGAGAATAGATCAATCAAGGTCTTCTGAGTCCAATCTTGTATATAATGATTGTTGAATCTGCAAGTGCTTAAATCGGTTACTTAAGGGAAGCATAATGTTTATAGCTAATAGAACACATAGAATACTTTCCAGTGATAGTACTCTAGCATGACTGACCTCCTACAAGTCTCCATAAGTGGCCAGTGGCCAATGTCAAGTCTTCTGTGCAAATGTTTTCTATAGCCTCCTCCCTTGTAAGTAATCTTATATACAGCATGTGGCTATCGGTGCAAAAGTTGATGCAGAAGTTACGTCGTTAAGCTAACTACATAGCTACCAAGTACCCAGTTGTAACAACAAATTTTCGTGACTCCTGCAGATTTGTTCATTATTGCCATGTGCCATGCCTACATACTTGTACATAATATAGCTACACCTCTATCATATTTTACTCACTGATTTTGCAAATCTTGCAAGTAGAAGTAGTGCATATTAAAATTGAATTAGACAATTTTGAATTACCAGCTGCAGTCATGTCACTTTTATACATTTATATACATACACAGATACACTCATTAGACAATCTTGAAAAGATTCTCAAAAAATGGGGCCCACATTATACCACCTTAACAATACTAACTGCATGCATGTCATTTCAATGCATTTTATTATCAAATAATGATTAATATAATGTGCTCCAGCTGAAATGAATATCAAAGTGGAGTGACTACATAGGCTATTCAATATCATAGCTGCTTGTATTGCAACTCAAGATCTCATCAAATCAGACTCGTGGAGAAATTAACTCCAGAGCTTAGTGATATCCCACACACCAGAGAAAGCCAGTCAACAAATATGGTGTGGCCACCTAGAAACTGAACTTTGATTTCTATGGTGTGACTCTTGGACACTGTTTGTCTTGTTCATACATACTCAGTTATTACCAGTACAAATGCATCATCTATTTGCTGTGTAAGTGGAGCTTACAGGCAAAGTTCTTTTGTAGTAGATGTTCTGTATGAAATTACAGATGAAAAAAGCTCCATTAATTATGTCATGCTAATCAACAACCCAAACTTGTATGCCAAAAACTCTACTACACCTTAAAATAAAGCAACCTCCACAGCGGCTACAGATATTGCAACAGATTATTTGGAGGAGTATTCAAGTGGATCTGGAGATGAGGATGGCACCAGCTCAGCCTACAAGCTTACATATAATCTCAGTCTTATTCTCTCAACAGTATGGACTATCAAGATAGCAGCAATGGACATGTAAATCAGTACTTCTCTCATTATCACCAACCAAACACAATCTTCACCATACAAAATCTTTCCAAACATTATGTATAATATTGTAGTGTTATGTTTATTACTAATGTATTCATGTATTAGCTCCATAGTAAATGGAACGGTGCCTCACAGTTTCAATATTAACATCAATAATTATGTTTATTCAGTTGTTTTGGCTTCTGTTGCTGTTGAAATAACATCTATTATAGTTTCGATAGTTAAGTTTTCTATTAAAATCTGACAGAGTTTGGTTAACACACCAAAATTGGAACAGAAACGTGCATAATATGATGAGGTATACACCAAGATGCCATGCACATGATTCAAGTAGAAATATAAATGATTATGAGGGAGCTTGAGAATAAACTATTACCTGTTCATCATTAGCAAATAATGTATTCATAACAAACTAAAAAAACTTGAAGAGCAAGTGGACATCATTTTAGAGGAGCACTAAACAGACCCTGCAGATGTGCTGGACAATCTTCAGTCTATATAACATAAGAAATCATCATAACTACCAAACTAGTGGTGTTCCATGACAGTGACAGGATGGAGACATGATCCCATATAAACCATTAAAGACTTGAGGAGTACAAGGTGGGCCACTTGTGGGAGCCATTTAATTTACAAGGACTATAACTTATAGAGAGAAAAATGACACGCAATAATTTATCACATTAACTTGAAATAGATGTTAAAACTGTTCCATCTGGATGGCCACTATAAAGTAGACTCAATAACATCCATCATACCTTCTCCAAAGATCATTGGTGTGTCATTCACACACTGCATGCTGTATGCATAGTTCATACACCCAGAATCATATGCCACCAACATTACAAGGTTCAATCAAACCATCGGTGATCACAATTAGCAACTTTATTTGAATTTCTTTATAAGTTAAGAGTCTTCTGGGTTCAAATAGCACCATAATATTTACAAACCCACCTCTCTATATTAGATACGATGGCAATTCCTGAAGGATGACAAATGGAAATTATTTTTGTTCTCAAAGGCATGACTGATTTTTTTAATAAGGAATTGGGTGTTGGTGGAATTCATATTAAAAAAATATAACTTGTAAATATATATATATTTTTACTGATTTGTAATAATCCCAAATTGCTATATTGTCTGCATTATGAAGCTGATGCGAACTTCCTCAGTTACCATGGTCTTAACTGCTGGGGAAGGAAGAGTGAGGGATATCACTACTACAAATATGATCTTGCATCATATTCTCTTAGCAGCACAGTGCTAAACAGGTTAGAAAGTTCAGGTATCACTACGTCTAATGGAAGATGACGAGATAAGGTTACGATAATCCAATGGAAAAATATAATCCTTTTGTATGGGAAAATAAATTCCTAGACTGTCTAGCTCTCTCATATGGTGTTAATGTCACCAGCAGTACTGGGACTGTGCTGACCACATGTGAGAGAACCATAAGTGGAATACAACCATTTGACAATGAAGCACTCCATCCAACTCGAGCAATTGAGAACCTTGGGACAAATGATTCTCCCTCAATGCACTTCCTAAATGACAGAACCAGTAGAGTCAGCTAGTATATATATATGCATGGGAATAGAAGATCCACCATTACATCTTCAGCTGTCCATGACCTGAAAGAGCTAATAGATATCGGTTCAGGGATCAGAGACTGCTCGTTCGTTTGGTTTGGTTTGGTTTGGTTTAGTTTGGTTTGGTTTGGTTGAGCTTGGTTTGGTTTGGTTTGATTTGGTTTGGTTTTGTTTTGTTTTGTTTTGTTTTGTTTTGTTTTGTTTGGTTTGGTTTGGTTTGGTTTGGCTTGGTTTGGTTTGGTTTGGTTTGGTTTGGTTTGGTATGATTTGGTTTGGTTTGGTTTGGTTTGGTTTGGTTTGGTTTTGTTTTGTTTGGAGTGGTTTTGTTTTGTTTTGTTTTGTTTTGTTTTGTTTTGTTTTGTTTTGTTTTGTTTTGTTTGGTTTGGTTTGGTTTGGTTTGGTTTGGTTTGGTTTGGTTTGGTTTGGTTTGGTTTGGTTTGGTTTGGCTTGGTTAGGTTTGGTTTGGTTTTGTTTGGTTTGGTTTGGTTTTGTTTGGTTTGGTTTGGTTTGGTTTGGTTTGGTTTGGTTTGGTTTGGTTTGGTTTGGTTTGGTTTGGTTTGTTTGGTTTGGTTTGGTTTGGTTTGGTTTGGTTTGGTTTGGTTTGGTTTGGTTTGGTTTGGTTTGGTTTGGTTTGTAATTGTACTTGAACAGATGAACTCTACAACCGGAATTTTATAAAAAACTTATCTGCTTTTCTACTACAATTCTTGCTGTCAAGTAAGAGGACCAATTGACTTTTAGTGGATATTTACTTAGCAGCTGCAACTCTCAAGACGTCTTCGACAAATTCTCTTTTCCTTTTTTTGCTGAAAAAATATACTATTTACATATTTTTTGCATCATGCACATATATAGTCAGATAAATATGCAATCATATGCAAAATAATGTCGAGTTGAAGTTTCTAATGTTTGATGAGCTATTTTTATGACAAGCTTGTGTGTGAAATAAGTGCTGGGAGAAATACTAAAATGGCATAGACATTACTGTGAACATGACAATCAATAGAGAAGAGAGAAGAACACTGGAGTTATGTGTAAGCATGTAGCCTGAACTAGTGCCATCCATATCCCCAACAACACTTGAGCCGTCCTCCATAAAATCTCTTGAAGTGTCAGTGGCCACTATTGATTGAGCAGAATTTCCAGTTGCAATAGAGTTTATGGCAAGTTGGGTAGCATTGTTGATTTGCATGACTGAATTACTGAAGCTTTCACCATCAATGATCTCATATACATCCATGAAGAAGGAACCTCGCCTGTATGCTCCTCTTCCATCACGGCACAGAGAAGATGCAGAGGACTGGTATACACTGAGTCTGTTTGTACCAGACAAACAGTGTCCAAGAGTAATACCAAAAAAGGTGAAGTTGAGTCTCTCTGCAGCAACACCACATTTTCTGATTGGCCTCTCTCTCATTAATGGGTTATCGCTAAGCTCCGGTGTGGTTTTCTCCAGGAGATTGATTTGATGAGACGTTGAGTTGAACAACCAGCAGCCATGATGTTTCAATCCTATTATTTGGGAGTAAAATATACAATGTGAAAGCAGATTGCTAGCACTTTGGAGATGATACAGCTTTGGTGAAGTGTGGAACATACTTTCCAAATTGTTTAACAGAGGATTTAGGATTCTAAACAAAAAATGGACCATTAAGAGAGTTAAGATTTTAACAAATCTTCCATGTGCATAACATTTTGATATTAATGGATACATATCCATGTGTGCTCTTAAGGAATGAATTAGGTAAATATTAATGAAAACAGTGGATGTCTTTAAAGTTGGATTAGATATTTTTTAACCAGCTCAATCAAATTAACATGTGATAAGAATAGCTCATGTTTCCTGCCAAAAATGTACATAATTATGTGTGTACCAAATATGGGCTCTGGAGTGCAAGTTACTCCCACATAGTTAGCCATCATTGCAAAAATTCTATATTTGCTGGATTATAAGGCTCCACACTAAATAAAGTTCCCATTTAGAGGCACGCATTACCTAGAATAAGCTCTGACTTTAAATTGTTGTGATCTGGCTGGCCATGGTGATGTTTAAATGCATCTTCTCCATTCTCACACTAGCTTTCTTCTTACTCTTTATTTAATTTCAGGTTTTCTACTCCTGGACTTCTGAATTCAACAAAAGTTTGAGCTTAAAAGCTATAGTATAGCTTATATTCAGAGTAATTCCAGACACAGGCACTTCACATACACAAAAAAGTTGATGTAGCTACAGATTGGGATACGTGCTCCACTTGTAATCTGTCCAGTATTTCATTTTATCCACTGCAACTAATATTCATATTACAGCAAAATCAACACATTCAGTATATAACAGCAGACCTGAAATAGAAAGGAAGACATGGAGCTACAATTACAACCTATACTTCTTCAAATATATATCGTCTTGGAATTTTACTGGAAGTGTACAAGTTAATGACTGAGAGGTAAGTACGTATTATGAGGAATCTATTCCTCTGTGAAACACACAGCATGTGAAGTGGGTTTGTGTCATATTCTGAACTGGCTGTGAGATGTAAGACAATATTCAGTGTATGTTTATTACTTCCATGCCGTTTGTTTTTAAGTGATGCTTCACACGTACTATTTAGTATCAATAGTCTACCTATATATTAGATAACTTCACTACAGAACATTACAGATTTGTCTTACCTCTGAGTTCAGGACCAACTTCACAGTCTTGAGGGTTACAATGTTCTACTTCAGTCTTGCAATCTGATCCTCCACACAGTCGCATTCTGAACCTTGACCCTCCCCCACACTGGGCAGAACAGACAGTCCAGGAGGACCAGTCACCAGAGTTGGGGTTAGCTAAAAATATTGATTGAGTTTTAAATTAATCTTTTGCCATAATATCAATTACACATTAGTCAATCTGGTTTTAAAACATTGACATCAATACTTGATCTAAACATAAATCACTCATAATAATTGCTAATATGACTGTATTACAACTATAGATGTATAATGTATACATACCTCCATGTTCTTTCATTTTGTCAGGTACGTATGCATACATTTAGTCATATATAATTTAATTAAATACCTCTACAATCTGTCAAAGGTAATGCATGAATGTTTCTAGATTAACTATCACGAAGTGTCAGATTTGAATTTGCTAGTAACATGGTATACTTCAAATCTGTATTGATGAAGTACAGATACTTTCTACTATTTGGCACTATTTGCAAATTGTATTATTTGTGTGGATCTCATTATGTAGTTCTTGTTAGTCTGGCCTTTAAAGATTAACTCATCTACACTACTTCACTTACGCTGTGTTATGCACGAGATGTTAGTGTTACAATCCTTCCTTGCGAACTCTGTGCTTCGACAAGTGTTTCCACTACTACAGGTGCGCCTTCGTTGCTGCAAACCACCTTGGCATGTACTACTGCATGAAGACCAGCTGCTCCATGAAGCCCATGTGGGAACTGTGAGGACAATTACAGCATAAAATAATTAATGAACTGCATTAACATATAACAGAAGTAAGTGAAACTATTATTACCTAAAAACTAATTCAATCCACTGGCAAGCCTAGAGTCAAGCAGAACTAAAGATTTAAGGATATGTTTTGGGGGAATGCAAACATGTGATGCCAAAGGCTACAGCAAGCGAGAAAGGTACAGAAGGAATGCCAACCCCTTTACGTCCATCCCAAATGTGGCTAAAAGATTAACAAGCTAATCTGGGCTCTAATGATGGTTATGTCCATAAAAAATTGTCAGGGCAAATGTTTATCTGGTTTAACAGCAGCTCCAATCCTGCTACTGCTTTGACAGCAGAGAATGACCCAACACTTCCTTTCTGTGCTGACAAGTAACAGAATTATGATCTTGCTTCATGCATGTGCATCATATGGTCTAATTATCCAGAATTATTAGGTCTATATAAAACATTATCATAATATATTCAATGGTTAGTATATATTCAATAAACGAAGAAATTGACCTTTTATTTGCTTACTTAGTGGACAGAAATGTGTGTTGCAGTTCCTGAATTCTGCCATAATTCCCTCACAAGTGTTACCCTCCACACATGACCTGATCCTGGACTGTCTTCCTCCACCACACGTCCGAGAACAACCACTCCATGCACCCCACGAAGCCCAGGAAGCCACCACTAGAAAAAGATGTAATTATAGTAGTAATGGTCCCTCCCAATCGGACTCATTTTATTAGGAATACGACACTGTATTACACAGTTCACTCTAGAATCAATGCACTAGTTCTCCCTGCAGCTTACCAGAGCAGGAGAAAGAGTTGCATTGTTGTGTTTTTATGTTGCTGCCAGCACAACTGGTTCCTCCATTGCAGGTCCTAGTTCGTGACCTGGTGCCACCATTGCAGGTCCTGATGCAGCTAGACCAGGATTGCCATGAAGACCAGGAGGCAGCAGATCCACCACCTAAAGGGAATGAGAGGATCAGCATTTTAGTAGCCATTACATCTACAATGCATATATAATTTATATTGAATTTCTAGGATTAGAGGAAGGGAGCTGGAAAAAAATCCTTAAAGGTGTATTATAAGCCAGTTATAAGCATACCTGGACATATAGTGTGCTATTGTTTATGCTAACCTCCACAGTATAGTGTATTCACATGTTGGATATCAAGACGTGAAAGACCTCGTCTCTGACCCAGCCTACTGAGTCTGACATTGGGGTCCACAGGCATGATCGTGGGCTTGCCATTTCTGCTGAATGCTCCGGAAGAATAGTGCATGATGGAGTCAACATCATAGGGGACTGCTTGAGTGGTCGCATATGCTGTGTTGGCAATTCGAAAGTTATTTTCAGTTCCTGAATGTAGAGCATTACATATTTATGTTACCATAGAACTCTCGACAAGTGAATAAAATGTCTTGAAAGTATCACCCCTCAATTGAACTCACCACTTTGTATATTTTCTGTCAGGATCCTAACAAACATGTTCCTATCTGGACGACTTTGCTCGTGCCAACGCCCAAGGGCATGAAACAGCTCATGGAGAACAATACCTTTGAATTCACAGCCTCGACCAATGGAGATGTCCTGAGAACCTCCAATTCGGCCAATATATGAGTAACATCTAAGGTAATTTAAGTTTAGAAAATATTTAAAATTTAGTAAAAATATAGAGGATGGAGTGCAGGCTGGTTGTAGTGTGATACATATTATCTTCTTATTATAGTACATTTTAATGACCTCACCCTCTGCCAGAGAAATTTTTTAAATAGTCATCTTGGTCCGTGCGTTGCACAAATCTGACACATGTCAGTGAGTGATAGTCAGCAATGGCTTCTATAATGGCATTTATGGCCTGATCTATAAAAATACACAAGTTTAAAATGAGGCAAAATGGTGGAAGAGTATAAACAGGAATTTTAAATATTCTCTTACTATTCAGGCCGTCCAATACATAAGGAACAACACCTCTTTGCCAGAGTGATTGTGGAGACCTTACCACAGCATTCTGTGGGGCATTGATGTCATTAGGATTGGCTTGAGCTTCTTTGAATCTCTGCTGCTCATGAGTTAAAAGAATGTCTCCTTCAACGTAATCTAAAAGAATGTTGAAATGAGTGTGGGATATAGTCATGTCAATTTAGTACAAAATTAATATCAAAATGTGGAAAAATACATATCAGTCAAGCATACATGTTTTCACAGGAATGAATGCTTACCTTTGCCATACTCCAAGGAAGAAGGAGGGATGGATGATTTCACCACCTGTATAGTTGCTGCCATTGCATAAATGAAGGTAACTGATTGAGATATTAACATGTTGATACTTCAGCCGATTGTTCCTTAGAATGGTAAATGTGATAATCCACGGTCTTGTTCTCTGCTGGGATCTTGTTTGAAATTTTACTTTTTTCTCTTCTTAAATACAGTCCCTGAGCTTGAGGGGTTTCTTTAGGTCTATAGGAAGTGCTGATGCTTCACCAACATTATTTAAGAGCTGTGTGGTCAGCATGAAGTTTACATTATTGGAGGTGTCTAGCCAACTCAGCATCCTTTGCCTCTTAAGAGGAACGATCACAAACTGATATCTAATTAAATTCCAATCTATGTAAACATAAACAGTTCCTGCCAAGAGTGGACCTCTTCACAAAACACCAAGCATTAGCATAAGAAGGATCTAGATTGCTGCTTATTCCATGAATATTTGCATGTATTCTGATAACAACATTCTATGGTGTAACTTCTTGTATTGAAACCTTGAAATCTGTTACCTCTTTCAAATCTAGCTGTCTGGAGAATGTTTTGCATGAATGTGTGTATTTTACTAGCTGTGGAAACAAGTGATAGAACTCAACAGGCCATAATTTTTTTATATCTTGATAATATATAAGTAAATGACGATAAACTATCATTTTGACTATATTCTATATATTATTTGACCATGCAGTGATTTGAACTTTTTATCAAAACTCTATTGTATCAATACATGAGATATATCTAATGGTGAATTTAAAATAAATTATTGACCGACAGACTCATTATAGGATAATTGAAATTGTGAAGAAAATGTTCCTCAGATACATACATGCACAAGCAATCCACACATCATAACACAATGCAAAACATAAACAAGTATGCACACACATACACATGGAAAAGAAAGAGAGCGAGAGGGAGATAATGGGTAACTAACATTATCCGATTAAATATGACTTCTTAAAATTCAGAGATATAAATTAAATTCCAGAATGTTAAAAAACCACCACAAAGATTAAATTATAGTTGCTATTATTATTGTTGTTATTATTATTGTTGTTGTTCTTGTTATTATTGATTTTCTATTATTGTTTTTTTAGTTTTTGTTGTTGTTGTTGCTATTATTTTGTTGTTATGATTGTTATTGTTGTTGTTATTGTTGTTGTTATTATTACTATTATCATTACTGTTGTTGTTATTAGTTTATTGTTGTTCTTGTTATAAGCATTGTTGTTGTTATTGTTGTTGTTGTTATTATTATAATATTATTATTGTTGTTGTTGTTTTTGTTGGTATTATTACTATTTATATTTATATATTAGGTGGCTTTAAACTAATTAAATAAATAAATAATTTTTGGGTGTTCTTGCTTGCAGAATCTCCCATGATTGTGATAACATTGTCTTTGTATTGCAACAGATAATTGCTGGTGTATAAGTTAGAATCCTGGTGTGCTGTTTTTAAGTTTTTCCCAGAAAGACAAAGGAATTTAGGCCTATGGTACCAACGGTCTCCATAGCAACTGGTGCAAAAACAAAATCCTGGTAAAGAAGTTGCTAGGCACCTTTCTTCTCCTTGGCTATCGTAGCAATACAATCTGAGGCCCTGGTATGAGCATGATAGGACTGAGCGAACATGTCAGGGTAGGTTACATCCCAGATCAAGGGCTTGCCACACTTCCGGGGAATATTGGTGAGAATGGTGACACCATCCGGACACTTTCTATCTGAGTGACTAAAACCAAATGGTTAAAGCCTGGAGGGCACCTGAGCAGATGACATAGCCCTATGTAGTACATTATTAATTAACTGAGAAATGATGGTAGTGATCACACTTGCAGATCAACTGTGCAGGCCAAGGTTGCTCACCTCTGCCTCACAGTGCTGGCATTGATGAGGATGGCTAAGGGGAGCCTCAAAATGAAGGCCCACAGCAATTCTGATGTTTGAGTCGGCCATCCTCCAACCCAAGTTGGAAATTAGTGGGACATGGAGTCATGTTCTAGATTCTTTCGTAGAGACAGCCAAAAGCCTAGCCTAGTTGAGCAAGGATTCCACCTCCGTTGAAACTAGATGAGGATTGCATGACTTCTGGAGGCATGCTGCTGAACTAGCTGGTGGAAGTTTATTGTGACCTTTTGAACACCTCAATAGGGCATTTTCAATGAGAGGGACCGAAGGAAGGATTTATTGGACTAGGTCATTAAGGCAGCCGCCTAGGCCAGGAAGGCAGATTGGGAAAGATGTTTGGCACTCCTAATACCAAGACAAACCAATATTGACTGGTAGAGTTGGTAGACTAACCTGAGACAAAGTTGGGTTGACATGAGAAAAATTTACATTGGTGATGTTGCTTACTATAGACTTGCGGGTCTTGTCATAGGTAGAGAGGAGAGGGGACAGAAAGCACAGGGAGGTCCTGATTATTATTATTTTATTATAAATATATATATACACATAAATATGCATTAAATTCGTAATTATATTATTTTGGAAGCTCTAATAAATTGGTGTGATACAGAGAAATTGACAGTATCCTCACAAGTTGTCTAGACTTAAAAGGGGGCGGTTCACCTTTAACTGGTAAAAAAACGTCTGTTGACTTTGAATGCCCATAACTTTTTTTATAATTGGTTTATGTAGATAATGTTATGCTCAAATTGTTGCTTGTTCTATGTGCTTTCCAATGATATATAAAATATCTCTAGAGGCATGTTTTGTCAGAAGATGCATGCAGAAACATCCAAGGCAGGACCCTCCTCCTCTTGGCAGACCACCACTACTCATTTTTAAAAATCAAAAGCTGTAAATTGGTTTGTGGCTTGTCAAAGCTAACAGCTGTGATATGAGTGATTTCATATTGCCATTCAACAACCACTTTAGTTATTGCAATATAAAACCACCCATATCACAGCTGTTAGCTTTGACAAGCTACAAACCAATTTACAGCTTTTGATTTTTTTTAATGAGTAGTGGGGGTCTGCCAAGAGGAGGAGGGTCCTGCCTTGGATGTTTCTGCATGTATCTTCTGATAAAACATGCCTCTAGAGATATTTTATATATCATTAGAAAGCACATAGAACAAGCAACAATTTGAGCATAACATTATCTACACAAACCAATTATAAAAAAAGTTATGGGCATTCAAAGTCAACAGACGTTTTTTACCAGTTAAAGGTGAACCGCCCCCTTTTAATATGATGACTACATCAAACACTCTGTGGTCACCACTATGTTCCATATTAAAATTCCAAAATACACCCACTAATGTGTGCCAAACCACTTAGCAAACACAACCAAATTAGGTGATCTCATGTTCTTAAAGTGTAAGTGGGTAGCAAGGTTGAAGTGTGGTGGGTGGGTGAACTTTGTATGGAGGATGAAAGTATTTCCTGCAGAATGAAACTCCTCTGCAGAGTATTTGGAGATAAAAATGTATGTTTTTGCAACTTATGCAGAGCAAACACAAACATGTAGAGAAACTACAACACCACTTCCAGGAAATGTGGAAATGAGGTCAATTATTAAATATCATCTCAATCATAGCAAAGATGGGCAAAATGTCATCACCATCTTATTTAATTTAAGATCACTGCATGACAAGGGGCATGTACACAGAGAGGGAGTGTCTTAAAGTACACATAGAGGAGATGCCTGCATGTTGACATGTCATACAATATTCAGAGCTATTTTGAGCTAGTGCATTTTCCCCCCCATAAATGTAATTGAATAACACTTTTATATTGCTGTTTCTGTTCAGTTGGCTATTAGTTAGATTACATGTCTACAGCCCAGACTAAATCAAGATTAAAATATCAGAAGAATATATATTGTAAAATTGCTGTTAACTATAGAGCAGTTTAAATATTTAACCGTCTCAATAATCAACTTGTAATTGTATTGCATTGTGCGAGTCTTAGTAGTATCTCATTATTCATGATGAAGGCTAGAGCATCTAGTCGATGCATCTAGAGAATACAATCTCAAGTTGATTATTGATAAGGTTATAGTAATGTTATTATGTCATATGAGAGTTTGAGAGAAAATTGTAAGGCACAGCCAACTTTGGATGCGACTTGCATCATTAGGGGTGTGTGCACAGAGAAAAAGGTATCAACTGTTTTTCCTAATGTAGAAGTGTGGCATTACCAGATGTATTGGTGATGAAGAGCTAATGAATATTCATGAGAAAATGTTCCATAATTTATTACAGATTCAAGATACAGTGACACAGTGAACTACATAAGTATGATTCCAACATTACAAGGGTTTTTTATATGTTGGGTTTTGGTTTAGCATGGTTGGGATAATTGATCAATCAAGGTTTTCTGAGTCCAATCTTGTACATAATGCTTGTTGAATCAGCAAGTGCTTACTTAAGGGAAGCATAGAGAAACTGTGAATTATAGCTCATAGAATACTTGCCAGTCATGGTACTCTATCATGACTGATCTTCTACATCTCCATAAGTGGACAATGTCAAGCCTTTTATGATAATTTTTTTTACAGAGTCTTCCCTTTGCAGTCTTCTTACATAGAGCACATTGTTGTAAATGAATGTAGGTGCAAATGTTGATGTAGATGTTAGGTCATCAAGCTAACTGCACGGCTGCCCAGTACCCAGTTGTAACAACAGAATTTCCTGCCTCCTGCAGATAATGTAATAATAAATTTCACATTATTGCCATGTGCCACGCTTACATACTTGTACATATAGCTATACCATTTTACTGACTGATTTTGAAAGTAAAAGTAGTATATATTAAAATTGAATTAGACAATTTTGAGTTACTAGCTGCAGCCATGGCACCTTTATACATTTATATACATACACAGACAACATTTATTGAATAAGGTTGAAAACATTTTCAAAAATTAGGGCCCACATTATAACACCTTAAGAACACAAACTGCACACATGTCACTTCAATGCATTTTATTATCCAATAGTGATTAATATCATGTGCACCAGCTGAACCAAATATCGAATTATTTGGACTACATTTATGTATGCAGGTATTCAATATTGTGGCTGCTAGTACGTATTTCAACTCATGATCTCATCAAATCTCGCTACTGGAGAAATGAACCCTTGACAAGAGACAAGCTGGGCAACAAATGTGGTGTGGCTGTCTAGAAACTGAACTTTTGGTATGACCATTGGACATCGTTTGTCCAGACTCAGTGATTATCAGCACTCTGCATATTGTCTTTGCCATGATGGAAGAGGAGCACACATGCAAAGTTCTTTTATAGTGGATATGTATGAGATTAAAGATGAAAAAAAACTTCATCAATTCAAGTCAGTTACTCGATTTGCATGGCCACTATACAGTAGACTCAATAACATCCATCATTCATATCTCCAAAGATAATTGCTGTGTCATTCACACACTGCATGGTGAAGCATGCAAATAAAATATACCACCAGCAATCATATGCTGACAACATAAGAAGTTTCAATCTAACCATCTGTGACCACAATTAATAACACAACAAAGTTCAATCAAACCATCTGTGGTCACAATTAACAACACAACAAGGTTCAAGCAAACCATCTGTCAGCACAAGTGATAGAATTTCAAATTAAGTTAAGAGTACTCTGGGTTCAAATAGTACCACAATATTTGCAGTCCCACCTCTCTATATTAGATACTGTTAGGTTGTTACTCCTAACTAGGTCTGTTCAAAGTCTGAGCGGTTCAATTCTATCCACTTGTCAGTAAATAAGAATTTAATTAAATAATATATACAGTTCTTACACACAAATCAATCTTGAGAAACAGATAAAATCTTGCAACTGAGGAAGTCATGTGCTGGCCTCCTTTAACTATGTTAACCAGCACATGGTCTTCCTGCAGTCTCATTTGCTAACCAACATAATGACAAAATGTATTATTATATCCAATTAAGGCTATCTAATGATTTCACAGTTTATCATTATGAATGTGTTCTGTGATGTTCTTAATTGCCTTATTAGGGGATCCTAATATCTCCCTCCCCTCTGGAGAGCTCAGATGCTGGCAAAGGAATGGCAAAGTTTTGGGAGTCTGGCCAGCCTTGATAGACCAACAGCATTGTTATTGGTGGCCCCAGGATAATATATAATCGATAAATCGAATTTCCTATGGACATGTAGTAACCAATGGGCTAAATGTCCATTTGTAGAGTCCTTGTTACCCTAGAATGTTAGGGCTTAGTGGTCTGTAACAATGGTAAATGGGCATCTAAGGAGATAGGGTAGGAAGTGCTTGCATGATTTGTTGACTGCTAGGCCTTCCTGCTCAGTAGCTCAGTGTCTTTGCTCTTGAGGAAACATTTTTCTTGAGTAGTAGGTAATGGGATACTCTACCCAATGGTCATCATCTTGAGTCAACATTGCCACTAGTCCACATCCAGATGCATCTGTTTGCAGATGGAATGGGCATTGATATCTAGGAGTAGCCAGTGTAAGCTACAAACAGAGAAGTCTCTTGAGCATGTTAAAAGCTGTTTGGCAATCACTGGTCCAGGAGACAGGGTCAGGAACAGCTTGATTGGTGAGGTCTGAGATCGGGGCTGCTATAGAATTGAAGGAGGGAATGAAATGTCTGTAACATCCTACCAACCTCAAACATGCATGGACATCAATCTTTATATGAGGCTGGCTGAAAGCAGCAACAGCTTTGGTTTTCTCTTCCTGCAGATTGATGAGTCCTTTTACAATGTCATGTCCAAGGAAGAGACAAGAGGTCATGCCAAGTTGGGACATGATTGTACGCTGAGACCAGCAGAGCTGGTGCGAATTAAAACAGTGTGGAAATGTTGAATGTGGTTTGGCCAATTTTTACTAAAAATGGAAATGTCACAATGTAGATGTTGACATAGTCTGATAAATCTGCAAGTATGCCATCCATGATTCTTTCGGAGGAGGTGGGGCATTGCAAAGACCAAAGGACATAGCAGTAAACATGAACTTCCCAAAGGGGCCGTAACAAATGTTGTTTTCTCTCTGTTAGCTTCAGCAAGAGGGACTTGGTAAAACCCATGAGCCAAATCTAGGGTGTTGAAGTACACAGCCTCGGCCATCTTCTCAAGGATGTCTTCCACACATGGAAGATAGTAGGTATCTGGGACACTGACTGTATTCAGACGACAGTAATCGACGACCAGTCTAACAGAGCTGGGCAAACGTTTAGGATCGGCAGACATAGGTGCCGACCAGGGAGCTGAGGATGGCACAATCAAACCTGCATCTTGGAGTGGAGCAATCTCTGAACGAAAAGGTTCTTCCCAAACCTTTGGGATCCTGTAGGGATGTAAATGGACAAATAAGGCATCACCAGGGTCGATCTTATGGAGAGTGGCTTTTGCTAGCCCAAGGGTTGAGGTATCACTGTTGGAAAGGAGTGCCAGACTTTGAGGATGGCACTGTCTGAGAGGTCAGATCCGAACTTGGTGGGGCATCAGATGATTGTATGTGGTGGTTGGGTAATTGTTCTGTATCTATGGGGTCAGCCAAAAAAATGCAATATTAGATACTGGTAGGGTGATACCACTCTTTCAGGGCAATAATATGTATAGTTCTAGTTCTTTTTTGTCTCCCTGGAATATCAATAGAATATGTAACTGGCGAGACACGGCCTATAGAGGTATAGGGTCCACTCCATCTGTCTGTCAGCTTAGCTGCAGGTTTAGCATTGATGATGGGGGTAAAAGCCAATAATTGATCACCAATGGCGAAGGATCTGGTTTTTGCATTCTTGTCGAACCATTCTTTGGCTAGAGCTTGAGTTGCGGTCTGGTTTTCAGTAGCAATAGCATGCTTTCCTGCAAGGTCTTCTCTCAGCTGCAAGAGCCAATCTTGTATTGGTGATGAAGAGCTAATGAATATTCATGAGAAAATGTTCCATAATTTATTACAGATTCAAGATACAATGATACAGTGAACTACATAAGGATGATTCCAACATTGCCGGAGTTTTTATTTGAAAAAATGTTGGTTTTGGATGAGCATTATTGGGAGAATAGATCAATCAAGGTTTTCTGAGTCCAATAATTATTGTACATATAATGCTTGTTAAATCTGCAAGTACATCAATTTCTTACTTAAGGGAAGCATAGAGAAACTGTGAATTATAGCAATTAAAACTCAGAATACTTGCCAGTCATGATACTCTAGCATGACTGATCTTCTATGTCTCCCTTTTATGATAATTTTTTTTCAGAGTTTTCCCTTCTAGTCTTCTTATATAGAGCACAAAGTTGTATATATTAAAATTGAATTGGACAGTTACCAGCTGCAGGCATGGCACTTTTATACATTTATATATATTATACATACACAGACACATTCATTAGACAACATTCAAAATATTCTCAAAAATTTGGGCCCACATTATACCACCTTAAGAATACAAGCTGGACACATGTCAATACAATGCATTTTATTATCCAATAGTTATTAATATCATGTGCACCAGCTGAACCAAATATTGAAGTAGTTGGACTACATTTATGTACGCATATTATTGTGGCTGCTAGTACGTATTTCAACTAATAATCACATCAAATCGCGCTCCTGGAGAAATGAACTCTTGAGCTTATTGATAACCTACTTACAAGAGACAAGCTGGGCAACAAATGTGGTGTGGCTGTCTAGAAACTGAACTTTGACGACATTGTTTGTCCAGACTCAGTGATTATCAGCACTCTGCATACTATCTTTGCCATGATGGAAGAGGAGCTTACATGCAAAGTTCTTTTAAAGTGGGATTAAAGATGAAAAAAGCTTCATTAATTCAGTCATGCAAACCACCAACCCAAACTGCTATGCCAAAATTCTACTACAACTAAAAATACAGCAACCTCCACAGTGGCCACAGACATTGCAACTGATTCTTTGGAGGAGGGTTCAAGTGGATCTGGAGAAGTGGATGGCACCTACTCAGACTTCTATAAGCTCTAGTATAATCTCACTCAACTGTAGGGACTGTCATGCTGGCAACAATGGTCACGTGAATTGGTATTTCTCTCATCATCACCAACCAAACACAATAAATCATTCCAAACATTATGTATATTATTGTAGTGCTTTTATTTATTATTATTGAATTCATGTATTTCATCCTAGCATGTATTAGAGCTATATAATCCTTCAACTCAAATGGTGCCACCCAGTTTCAATTTAAACTTTTAATAGGTTTCTTCAGTTGGTCTTGGCTTCCGTTGCTGTCAGAATAATAGCCACCATATTTGCAAATGGTTAAGAATCTCACAGAGATTTTGTGAACACAAGAAAATTGGATGCATATCAAATATACACCCAGGAAAGATTGATGTCATGCACATGATTCAAGCTAAAATAAAAATAATTCATGAGGGAGCTTGATAATAGTAAGGATGATATATAATCGAATTTCCTAAGGACATGTAACCAATGGGCTAAATGTCCGAGTCCTTGTTAACCTAGAATGCTAGGGCTTTGTGGTCTGTAACAATGGTAAATGGGCCCGACGAGATAGGAAGTGCTTCCATGATTCGTTAATTGCTAGGCCTTCCTGCTTAGTAGCTCAGTATCTTTGCTATCGAGGAAACATTTTTCTTGAGTAGTAGGCAATGGGATACTCTATATACCCAATGGTCATCATCTTGACTAAACACTGCACCTAGTCCACGTCCAGATGCATCTGTTTGCAGATGGAATGGGCAATCATATCTAGAAGTGGCCAGTATAGGTTATAAACAGAGAAGTCTCTTGCATTTCAAAAGCTGTTTCAATCCAGGAGTCTGGGTCAGGAGCAGCTTGATGGGTGAGGTCTGAGAACGGAACTGCTATAGAACTGAGGGAGGTAATAAAATGTCTCTACTATCCTACCAATGCTAAACATGCAAACAGGAAGTCTCTTGATCAAGACAAAAGCTGTTTGGCAATCATTGGTCCAGGAGACAGGGTCAGGAGCAGCTTGATGGGTGATGTTTGAGATCGGAACTGCTATAGAACTGAAGGAGGGAATGAAATGTCTTTAGTATCCTACCAATGCCTAATATGCAAACAGAGAAGTCTCTTGAGCAAGTCAAAAGCTGTTTGGCAATCATCGATCCAGGAGTCAGGTCAGGAGCAGCTTGATGGGTGAGAACTGAGATCGGGGCTGCTATAGAAATGATAAAATGTCTGTAGTATCCTATCAATGCTAAACATGCAAACAGAGAAGTCTCTTGAGCATGTCAAAAGCT
The DNA here is from genome assembly GCA_028752905.1 of Cladorhizidae sp. MBARI D1340-BT2. Classification (NCBI taxonomy): domain Eukaryota; kingdom Metazoa; phylum Porifera; class Demospongiae; order Poecilosclerida; family Cladorhizidae; species Cladorhizidae sp. MBARI D1340-BT2. The sequence continues at coordinate 18,791,346 of JAQNBH010000013.1, forward strand.
GTTTGGCAATCATTGGTCTAGGAGAGATGGTCAGGAGCAGCTTGATGCGTGAGGTCTGAGATCGGGGCTGCTATAGAACTAAAGGAGGGAATGAAATGTCTGTTACATCCTACCAATCCCAAACATGCATGGACATCAGACTTTGTATGAGGCTGGCAGAAAGCAGCAACAACTTTGTTTTTCACTTCCTTCAGATTGATGAGTCCTTTTCCAATGTCTTGTCCAAGGAAGAGACAAGAGGACATGCCAAGTTGGGACTTGGTTGTACGCTGAGACCAGCAGAGCTTATATGAACTAAAACAGTGTGGAGATGTTGAATGGTATTTGGCCAATTTTTACTATAAATGGAAATGCCATCCATGTAGATATTTACATAAACTGATAAATTCCAAGTATGCCATCCATGATTCTTTGGAATGAGGTATGGGCATTGCGAAGACCAAACGGCAAGACAGTAAACATCGACTTCCAAAAGGACGTTACTAATGTTGTTTTCTCTCTGTTAGCTTCAGCAAGAGGGACTTGGTAAATCCCACAAGCCAAATCTAGGGTAGTAAAGTACCAGTCGCAGCCATTTTCTCAAGGTTGTCTTCCACACATGAAGATAGTAGGGATCTGGGACGGTGACTGCATTCAGGCGGTGGTAAACGACGACCATTCTAACAGAGCTGGGCATACATTTAGGATTGGCAAACATAGATGCCGACCAGGGAGCTGAGGATGGCACAATCAAACCTGCATCTTGGATTAGAGCAATCTAACGAAAAGGTTCTTCCCAAACCTTCGGGATCCTGTAGGGATATAAATGGACAAGTAAGGCATCACCAGGATCAATTTTATGGGGAGTGGCTTTTGCTCACCCAAGCGTAGAGGTAATCATTGCTGGAAAGGAGTGCCAGACTTTTAGGAAGGCACTGCGTTGATCAACTGAGAGGTTGGGTTCCAACTGCGGTGGGGCATCAGATGGTTGGATGTGGTAGTTGGGTAGTTGTTCTGTATCTGTGGGGTCAGCAGAAAAATATGCAATATTAGATACAGGGGGATGCCACTCTTTGAGGGCAGCAACATGCATAGTTCTAGTTTTTTGGGGTCACCCTAGCATATCAATTAGAATTCAATAAGTAACTGGCGAAACACGGCCTATAATAGTATAGGATCGCTCCATCTGTCTGTCAGCTTAGCTGCAGGTTTACCCATGATGATGGGGTAAAAGTTCATTCTTGATCTGCAATGGCAAAGGATCTGGTTTTTGCATTCTTGTTGAACCATTCTTTGGCTAGAGCTTGAGTTGTGGTCCGGTTTTCTGTAGCAACAGCATGCATTCCTGCAAAGTCTTCTCTCAGCTGCAAGAGCCAACCTGCAATGGAGTATGTGCGGGTAGAAGATGGCAACCACTGTTGTTTGAGGATTGAGACAGGTCCATTCACTTGTTTAGTTCAAAGGAGGAATAGCCACTAGAGGAGCAAGGGGCATCATGACAGGAGAATAAAAAATAGGGAAGATAGTTGTCCTAGTCTTTGTGGTCGATATCAGCCTTCCGAATCATTTGTAATAAGGTACGATGAAACATTTTTATTGCTCTGTTGGACTGATGTCTGTATGGCACAGTCTTGGATTGCTTTACACCGAGGAAAGGAACATCTCCCTCAATCAAGATGACATGAAGGTTAGATCCTCTGTCCGAAAGAATATCTGTGCAAACTGAGACACGAGAGAAAATTGTATGGGCTACTACCTTAGCATTTGTAGTCTTCAAGGGGGTAGTGGGAGCCCAAGTCTACATCAATCAACATGTACATGTACTTCTTGGTAGTGAGAGGCAACTACGATATTAATGGCTACTTTGGCAAAAGGACAGGTAATAGGGAGCATAGGGTTGATCATCGGAGCTCGAGAGTAAGTTCTCATTGCTCTGACTTGGCATCTGTCACAAGCCTGGCAGGCTGCACGAACATCTTTGCTGATACCTGACCAGAACAAATGCTGCATAATCTTGTACTTGGTGCAAGTGAAGCCAACAAGACATCACATCAGTGTTGGGGTTGTTGTGGCTATACCTTTAACCACACCTACACATTGTGATCACACGTTTAACCTCACCCTTATATGGTAGGCCATGCACCAACACCCACAATTCAGATCATCAGCATATCATCCACCTCCACAATTCAGATCATATAATCATTTCACAATAAATCAGTTGTCAAACAATGAAGCTTGAAACAATCTTCTTGGGTGGGCTTGAAAAAATGTCTGACAAACTTTATCTGGTATTCATTCTCCCTGGTGAATGACAATAACAGTAAGATCTCACAAATTCTCCTCACTCATAGGGGACCTCAAATAGGTCTTTATTCTTCTCAGAAGAGAAAACAACCTTTCTGCCTCGGCACTAGAAATGGGTAGTGTGCAAGCAATTACTAGGAGGAAGTGAATATTAGTCCTTATCACAAGCACCAAGAGCTAGGAGCAGATTATCTGGTTTCCATATCAGAAGAATCAAATTCATGTTTCTTGATATGCCAGAGAAACATTCCACCTTCTAAGCTTATTTCCCAGTGACATTGGAAATGGAAGGTCACCTTCCCAATGAAGTAAACTTTCAAACACACACTGGTCAACAGATTCAGTATACTTCTTCTTATAATAGAGGGTACAAAGTGGAGCAGCCCATTAGTATGACACTGATCTTCAGAAAGTTTGTCCTTCATTTGAGCCAGGAGAGAATCCAAGAGAAGGATGGCAATTGTTCTTTTGTAGTTCTCATGTGTAGTATGGTTCTGCTGAAGGCTCATCTTTCTGGGAACATTCAGAAACACTAATATCATTAGCAAGGGGGAGAATCTTAGAATTGTACCAGGAGCTGAATATTTCATCAATGTTATCTCTAGTAGAGTCCTTATATTTTCAATACTGGAATCTACCATATTGTAAGTGTTGACTACATCATGATCTTGCTTCTGTAATTTTGAAGCCAGTGGCTTCACTTCATCATGAATTTTTTTTGTGACAATAAATACTGCGATGTATTGAAAACAAGAAAGCAAAGACTTCAATCCTTGAGCTTTCACTTTTGTTTCTCTGTCCTAATTCCCACTTTTGCCCTCCAAAAGCAAATGTTGATACTCAGTGGGTGAAATAATAGCATCCAAAAAGGTCACAAAACATTCATACATCTCCATAAAGATTTCAAAACAAGTATGGCGCTCCACCCAATGCATCTTACAAAGATCAGAAAGCTTAGAACGTAAAGATGCTGGCAAATATAAATACAAAGCTCACTCAAAAAAAAACTTTGTCTCTTAGGACTGTTGTTCAAAAACAAATACGACTCATTAATCATGCCAATGCGGTTCCTTACTTCTTGGACTTTGCATGAAGCTGCAATAGAAAGGTTAAGGGAGTGAACAAAGCAATGAGTGTGGAAAGCCAGAGGAGAAATTTGCTTGACCTTTGCTTGGACACCAGTTATTGCAGAAGATATCCCAGCTGCTCCCCATCATAAGCCTGACCACGAACGTTACGAGCATTTAAGGAGATTGAAGGGTGTGAAATAGATCCCAAGATTTTTTCTGCGGTTGTAGAGACATTATTTGCTCTCTCAACATTAATGCCAGAAGCAACAACAGCTGGTGAAACAATCTTGTCAGATGGGTTGGAGTGAGTAGTGACTTCACACACTTCTTTTGGAGCATCTTGGATATCATCTTTGAGCAACTGAAATAGTAGTGGGCAATCTGATCCAAGGAAAATATCACAAGAAATCTCAACGGATACTGCCATGGCCATCTCAAAACTTGACTGCAAGATTCGGTAGGAAAACTACACAAACAGAGAGGGTAATTGCAGATACGTGTACTCCCATGATGGTCACTGAGGATGTTTGTGAGAAATGGTCGGAGCCTCAGTTCTGGAGGTCTTGGAGTAGTTCAGAACTGATTACTGTGTGGTCAGTACTACTGTCTACAAAAAAAACAGACTGGGGCATTATGGACAGATCTCATAGTGACAAGGGACAGCAGAGTGCACTGGTACTTCAGTGAGTCGGTTTTTCTGACTACTTCCTTCTCAGGGCAGGCAGTGCTGAGATGATCCCACTTTCTTCATTGAAAACACAAGCGACCTTTAACATCATCGAAATAGTTACTCAGTCTGTGAGGTTGTGTATGTTGTGATGGTTGAGGCACTTCACAGGGTTGTTGCGATGTTCTGGGGTTGGCCTGGTTGGAGAACTGGGTCACTGTTACAGCTGGAGAGGATGTTTGAGAATTTGGAGGAGATTGAAGGATTGGGGTCTGAGGGCAGTTTTGCCACTGCTGTCTCTGTCGAGATGGTTAGTCTCATCTCATCCAGGGGTTATGTCCAGAATATCCTGGCTATATTTCTCAAGTGGTTCTTGCTAAGTCAGCAATCTCTGCTTTAGCTGACTTCTGATCCCTAATCCTAATCTAGATGTAATGGGGGATGATCTGTATGAGATGTTCCAGTGTGACTATGTCTCTGACTTCCTGTTTGGTCTCGGTATCTTTGGACCAGACTTCAAAGAACAGGATTCCTCGATCGATGGTTTTTCTAACAATTTATATACTAGGAATAAGATGGAATATTTTTTATAACTTCATAAACCTATAGGTATGCTGAATCCAATTCTGAATTGTGGAGGTGGATGATATGCTGATGATCTGAATTGTGGGTGTTGGTGCATGGCCTACCATATAAGGGTGAGGTTAAAGGTGTGATCACAATGTGTAGGTGTGGTTAAAGGTATGGCCACAACACCCCCCCCCCCCTCCCTTTAAAAATTGCTGGATCTGCCCCAACTCCGTGCTCTGATGTAAACTCTGAGGCTCTGCCCAAGACCAGTTGGAAGATACTTCCCTGAATGATCGCTGGGCCAAAGCTGACCTACCTAAGTAGTCTGTGAATGTCATGCTCAAACGTGTCCTCCACAGGGAGACTACTGAACAGACAAGACAGGAGATCCTCATTTCCAGATTGTCCTACCCCTCTCTCGCCATGAGGCTGTGATCAAATTGGGTCACTCCACACTGATGTGATGTCTTGTTGGCTTCACTTGCACCAAGTACAAGATTATGCAGCATTTGTTCTGGTCAGGTATCAGCAAAGATGTTCGTGCAGCCTGCCAGGCTTGTGACAGATGCCAACTCAGAGCAATGAGAACTTACTCTCGAGCTCCGATGATCAACCCTATGCTCCCTATTACCTGTACTTTTGCCAAAGTAGCCATTAATATCGTAGTACCCTTGCCTCTCACTACCAAGAAGTACATGTACATGTTGGACCTGGGCTCCCACTACCCCCTTGAAGACTACAAATGCTAAGGTAGTAGCCCATACAATTTTCTCTCGTCTCTCAGTTTGCACATATATTCTTTCGGACAGAGGATCTAACTTCATGTCAGCTGGAATGAGGGAGATGTTTCTTTCCTCGGAGTAAAGACTGCGCCATACAGACATCAGTCCAACGGAGCAATAAAAATGTTTCATCGTACCTTATTACAAATGATTCGGAAGGCTGATATCGACCACAAAGACTAGGACAACTATCTTCCCTATTTTTTATTCTCCTGTCATGATGCCCCTTGCTCCTCCAGTGGCTATTCCTCCTTTGAACTAAACAAGTGCATGGACCTGTCTCAATCCTCAAACAACAGTGGTTGCCCACACATACTCCATTGCAGATTGGCTCTTGCAGCTGAGGGAAGACTTTGCAGCTGTTGCTACAGTAAACCAGACCACAACTCAAGCTCTAGCCAAAGAATGGTTCGACAAGAATGCAAAAACCAGATCCTTCGCCATTGCAGATCAAGAATTAACTTTTACCCCATCATCATGGGTAAACCTGCAGCTAAGCTGACAGACAGATGGAGTGACCCTATGGCCGTATTTCGCCAGTTACTTATTGAATTCTATTGATATGCTAGGGAGACAAAAAAAACTAGAACTATGCATGTTGCTGCCCTCAAAGAGTGGCTTCCCCCTGTATCTAATATTGCATATTTTTCTGCTGACCCCACAGATACAGAACAACTACCCAACTACCACATCCAACCATCTGTTGCCCCACCACAGTTGGGACCCAACCTCTCAGGTGATCAACGCAGTGCCTTCCTAAAAGTCTGGCACTCCTTTCCAGCAATGATTAACTCTACGCTTGGGTGAGCAAAAGCCACTCACCATAAAATTGATCCTGGTGATGCCTTACTTGTCCATTTATATCCCTACAGGATCCCGAAGGTTTGGGAAGAACCTTTTCGTTAGATTGCTCTAATCCAAGATGCAGGTTTGATTGTGCCATCCTCAGCTCCCTGGTCGGCACCTATGTTTGCCAGTTCTAAATGTATGCCCAGCTCTGTTAGAATGGACGTCGTTTACCACCGCCTGAATGCAGTCACCGTCCCAGATCCCTACTATCTTCCATGTGTGGAAGACATCCTTGAGAAAATGGCTGCGACTGCGTACTTCACTACCCTAGATTTGGCTTGTGGGATTTACCAAGTCCCTCTTGCTGAAGCTAACAGAGAGAAAACAACATTAGTAACGTACTTTTGGAAGTCGATGTTTACTTAACTGTCTTGCCCTTTGGTCTTCGCAATGCCCATGCCTCATTCCAAAAATTCATGGATGGCATACTTGGAATTTATCAGTTTATGTAAATATCTACATGGATGGCATTTCCATTTATAGTAAAAATTGGCCAAATACCATTCAATATCTCCACACTGTTTTAGTTCATATAAGCTCTGCTGGTCTCAGCGTACAACCAAGTCCCAACTTGGCATGACCTCTTGTCTCTTCCTTGGACAAGACATTGGAAAAGGACTCATCAATCTGAAGGAAGTGAAAAACAAAGTTGTTGCTGCTTTCTGCCAGCCTCATACAAAGTCTGATGTCCATGCATGATTGGGATTGGTAGGATGTAACAGACATTTCATTCCCTCCTTTAGTTCTATAGCAGCCCCGATCTCAGACCTCACGCATCAAGCTGCTCCTGACCCTCTCTCCTAGACCAATGATTGCCACAGCTTTTGACATGCTTCTCTGTTTGCATGTTTGGCATTGGTAGGATACTACAGACATTTTATTACCTCCCTCAGTTCTATAGCAGCCCCGATCTCAGACCTCACCCATCAAGCTGCTCCTGACCCTGACTCCTGGATCGATGATTGCCAAACAGCTTTTGACTTGCTCAAGAGACTTATCTGTTTGCATATTAGGCATTGGTAGGATACTAAAGACATTTCATTCCCTCCTTTAGTTCTAAAGCAGTTCCGATCTCAAACCTCACCCATCAAGCTGCTCCTGACCCTGTCTCCTGGACCAATGATTGCCAAACAGCTTTTGTCTTGATCAAGAGACTTCCTGTTTGCATGTTTGGCATTGGTAGGATACTAAAGACATTTCATTCAATCCTTCAGTTCTACAGCAGTTCCGATCTCAAACCTCACCCATCAAGCTGCTCCTGACCCAGACTCCTGGATTGAAACAGCTTTTGAAATGCAAGAGACTTCTCTGTTTGTAACCTATACTGGCCACTTCTAGATATGATTGCCCATTCCATCTGCAAACAGATGCATCTGGACGTGGACTAGGTGCAGTGTTTAGTCAAGATGATGACCATTGGGTAGAGTATCCCATTGCCTACTGCTCAAGAAAAATGTTTCCTCGAGAGCAAAGATAATACTGAGCTACTGAGCAGGAAGGCCTAGCAATTAACGAATCATGGAAGCACTTCCTATCTCGTCGGGCCCATTTACCATTGTTACAGACCACAAAGCCCTAGCATTCTAGGTTAACAAGGACTCTACAAATGGACATTTAGCCCATTGGTTAAATCTCCTTAAAATTCGATTATATATCGTCCTTATTATCAAGCTCCCTCATTAATTATTTATATTTTAGCTTGAATCATGTGCATGACATCGATCTTTCCTGGGTGTATATTTGATTGCATCAATTTTCTTGTGTTCACAAAATCTCTGTGAGATTCTAGAAAACTTAACCATTTGCAAATATGGTGGCTATTATTCTGACAGCAACGGAAGCCAAGACCAACTGAAGAAACCTATTAATAGTTTAAATTGAAACTGGGTGGCACCATTTGAATTGAAGGATTATATAGCTCTAATACATGCTAGGATGAAATACATGAATTCAATAATAATAAATAAAAGTACTACAATAATATACATAATGTTTGGAATGATTTATTGTGTTTGGTTGGTGATGATGAGAGAAATACCAATTCACGTGACCATTGTTGCCAGCATGACAGTCCCTACAGTTGAGTGAGATTATACTAGAGCTTATAGTCTGAGCAGGTGCCATCCACTTCTCCAGATCCACTTGAACCCTCCTCCAAAGAATTAGTTGCAGTGTCTGTGGCCACTGTGGAGGTTGCTGTATTTAGTTGTAGTAGAATTTTGGCATAGCAGTTTGGGTTGGTGGTTTGCATGACTGAATTAATGAAGCTTTTTTCATCTTTAATATCCACTTTAAAAGAACTTTGCATGTAAGCTCCTCTTCCATCATGGCAAAGATAATATGCAGAGTGCTGATAATCACTGAGTCTGGACAAACAATGTCGTCAAAGTTCAGTTTCTAGACAGCCACACCACATTTGTTGCCCAGCTTGTCTCTTGTAAGTAGGTTATCACTAAGCTCAAGAGTTCGTTTCTCCAGGAGCGAGATTTGATGTGATCATTAGTTGAAATACGTACTTAGCAGCCACAATATGCATACATAAATGTAGTCCAACTACTTCAATATTTGGTTCAGCTGGTGCACATGATATTAATAACTATTGGATAATAAAATGCATTGTATTGACATGTGTTCAGCTTGTATTCTTAAGGTGGTATAATGTGGGCCCAAATTTTTGAGAATATTTTCAATGTTGTCTAATGAATGTGTCTGTGTATGTATATAAATGTATAAAAGTGCCATGCCTGCAGCTGGTAACTGTCCAATTCAATTTTAATATATACTACTTTTACTTTCAAAATCAGTCAGTAAGCTATATGTGCAAGTATGTAAGCATGGCACATGGCAATAATGTGAAATTTATTGTAACATTATTGGCATGAGGCAGGAAATTCTGTTCTTACAACTAGGTATACTGGGTAGCTGTGCAATTAGCTTGATAACTTAATTTCTGCATCAACATTTGTACCTGCATTACTCCATAACCATTTACACCAATGTGCTCTATATAAGAAGACTAGAAGGGAAAACTCTGTAAAAAAATTATCATAAAAGGGAGACGTAGAAGATCAGTCATGCTAGAGTATCATGGACTGGCAAGTATTCTATGAGTTTTAATTGCTAGAATTCACAGTTTCTCTATGCTTCCCTGAAGTAAGAAATTGATGTACTTGCAGATTTAACAAGCATTATATGTACAATATTGGACTCAGAAAACCTTGATTGATCTATTCTCCCAATAATGCCCATCCAAAACCAATCATTTTATTTCAAATAAAAACTCCGGCAATGTTGGAATCATCCTTATGTAGTTCACTGTATCATTGTATCTTGAATCTGTAATAAATTATGGAACATTTTCTCATGAATATTCATTAGCTCTTCATCACCAATACAAGATTGGCTCTTGCAGCTGAGAGAAGACCTTGCAGGAAAGCATGCTGTTGCTACTGAAAACCAGACCGCAACTCAAGCTCTAGCCAAAGAATGGTTCGACAAGAATGCAAAAACCAGATCCTTCGCCATTGGTGATCAATTATTGGCTTTTACCCCCATCATCAATGGTAAACCTGCAGCTAAGCTGACAGACAGATGGAGTGGACCCTATACCTCTATAGGCTGTGTCTCGCCAGTTACATATTCTATTGATATTCCAGGGAGACAAAAAAGAACTAGAACTATGCATATTATTGCCCTGAAAGAGTGGCATCACCCCACCAGTATCTAATATTGCATTTTTTTGGCTGACCCCATAGATACAGAACAATTACCCAACTACCACATACAACCATCTGATGCCCCACCAAGTTCGGACCTGACCTCTCAGACAGTGCCATCCTCAAAGTCTGGCACTCCTTTCCAACAGTGATACCTCAACCCTTGTGCTAGCAAAAGCCATTCTCCATAAGATCGACCCTGGTGATGCCTTATTTGTCCATTTAAATCCCTACAGGATCCCGAAGTTTGGGAAGAACCTTTTCCTTTGGAGATTGCTCCACTCCAAGATGCAGGTTTGATTGTGCCATCCTCAGCTCCCTGGTCGGCACCTATGTCTGCCGATCCTAAATATATGCCCAGCTCTGTTAGACTGGTCGTCGATTACCGCCGTCTGAATACAGTGTCCCAGATACCTACTATCTTCCATGTGTGGAAGATATCCTTGAGAAGATGGCTGAGGCTGTGTACTTCAACACCCTAGATTTGGCTCATGGGTTTTACCAAGTCCCTCTTGCTGAAGCTAACAGAGAGAAAACAACATTTGTTACGCCCTTTGGGAAGTTCATGTTTACTGCTATGTCCTTTGGTCTTTGCAATGCCCCACCTCCTCCCAAAGAATCATGGATGGCATACTTGCAGATTTATCAGACTATATCAACATCTACATTGTGACATTTCCATGTTTAGTAAAAATTGGCCAAACCACATTCAACATTTCCACACTGTTTTAATTCGCACCAGCTCTGCTGGTCCCAGCGTACAATCATGTCCCAACTTGACATGACCTCTTGTCTCTTCCTTGGACATGACATTGTAAAAGGACTCATCAATCTGCAGGAAGAGAAAACCAAAGCTGTTGCTGCTTTCAGCCAGCCTCATATAAAGATTGATGTCCATGCATGTTTGAGGTTGGTAGGATGTTACAGACATTTCATTCCCTCCTTCAATTCTATAGCAGCCCCGATCTCAGACCTCACCAATCAAGCTGTTCCTGACCCTGTCTCCTGGACCAGTGATTGCCAAACAGCTTTTAACATGCTCAAGAGACTTCTCTGTTTGTAGCTTACACTGGCCACTCCTAGATATCATTGCCCATTCCATCTGCAAACAGATGCATCTGGATGTGGACTAGGTGCATTGTTGCCTCAAGATGATGACCATTGGGTAGAGTATCCCATTACCTACTACTCAAGAAAAATGTTTCCTCGAGAGCAAAGACACTGAGCTACTGATGAGCAGGAAGGCCTAGCAGTCAACAAATCATGCAAGCACTTCCTACCTTATCTCCTTAGATGCCCATTTACCATTGTTACAGACCACTAAGCCCTAACATTCTAGGGTAACAAGGACTCTACAAATGGACATTTAGCCCATTGGTTACATGTCCATAGGAAATTCAATTTATCGATTATATATTATCCTGGGGCCACCAATAAAAATGCTGTTGGTATATCAAGGCTGGCCAGACTCCCAAAACTTTGCCATTCCTTTGCCAGCATCTGAGCTCTCCAGAGGGGAGGGAGATGTTAGGATCCCCTAATAAGGCAATTAAGAACATCACAGAACACATTCATAATGATAACCTGTGAAATCATTAGATAGCCTTAATTGGATATAATAATACATTTTGTCATTATGTTGGTTAGCCAATGAGACTGCAGGAAGACAATGTGCTGGTTAACATAGTTAAAGGAGGCCAGCACATGACTTTCTCAGTTGCAAGATTTTATCTGTTTCTCAAGATTGATTTGTGTGTAAGAACTGTATATATTATTTAATTAAATTCTTATTTACTGACAAGTGGATAGAATTGAACCGCTCAGACTTTGAACAGACCCAGTTAGGAGTAACAACCTAACAGTATCTAATATAGAGAGGTGGGACTGCAAATATTGTGGTACTATTTGAACCCAGAGTACTCTTAACTTAATTTGAAATTCTATCACTTGTGCTGACAGATGGTTTGCTTGAACCTTGTTGTGTTGTTAATTGTGACCACAGATGGTTTGATTGAATGGACTTTGTTGTGTTACTAATTGTGGTCACAGATAATTTGATTGAAACCACCAGTGAGAGACACAGCCTAGGCATCCCTCCAACCCTAGCAGAAAGTAGCCAGTGCAGAAGGTTACCAGTGTGAGACAGCCAAGAAGATGGGAGTGGCCGCTGAAGATCCCTTTGCGATTGTCGGCATATGATTGCTGCTATATTTTATTTGCATGCTTCACCATGCAGTGTGTGAATGACACAGCAATGATCTTTGGAGATATGTATAATGGATGGTATTGAGTCTACTGCATAGTGGCCATGCAAATCGAATAACTGACCGAATTGATGAAGTGTTTTTCATCTTTAATCTCATACATATCCACTATAAAAGAACTTTGCATGTGTGCTCCTCTTCCATCATGGCAAAGATGATATGCAGAGTGCTGATAATCACCGAGTCTGGACAAACGATGTCCAATGGTCACACGATGTCCAATGGTCACACCAAAAGTTCAGTTTCTAATCAGCCACAGCACATTTGTCGCCCAGCTTGTCTCTTGTCAATCGTTCATTTCTCCAGGAGCGAGATTTGATGAGATCATGAGTTGAAATACGTACTAGTAGGCACAATATTGAATACCTGCATACATAAATGTAGTCCAACTACTTCGATATTTGATTCAGCTGGTGCACATGATATTAATCAATATTGGATAATAAAATGCATTGAAGTGGCATGCGTGCAGCTTGTATTCTTAAGGTGTTATAATGTGGGCCCTAATTTTTTACTCAACGTTATTTAATAAATGTTGTCTGTGTATGTATATAAATGTATAAAAGTGCCATGGCTGCAGCTAGTAACTCATAATTGTCTAATTCAATTTTAATATATACTACTTTTACTTTCAAAATCAGTCAGTAAAATGATATAGCTATAATGTACAAGTATATAAGCATGGCACATGGCAATAATGTGAAATTTATTGTAACATTATCGGCATGAGATAGGAAATTCTGTTGTTACAACTGGGTACTGGGCAGCCGTGCAGTTAGCTTGATGACCTAATATCTACATCAACATTTGCACCTACATTCATTTACAACAATGTGCTCTATATAAGAAGACTGCAAAGGGAAGACTCTGTAAAAAAAATTATCATTAAAGGCTTGATGTTGTCCACTTATGGAGATGTAGAAGATCAGTCATGATAGAGTACCATGACTGGCAAGTATTCTATGAGCTATAATTCACAGTTTCTCTATGCTTCCCTTAAGTAAGCACTTGCAGATTCAACAAGCATTATGTACAAGATTGACTCAGAAAACCTTGATTGATCAATTATCCCAACCATGCTAAACCAAAACCCAACATATAAAAAACCCTTGTAATGTTGGAATCATCCTTATGTAGTTCACTGTGTCACTGTATCTCTTGAATCTGTAATAAATTATGGAACATTTTCTCATGAATATTCATTAGCTCTTCATCACCAATATATCTGGTAGGAAAAACAGTTGATACCTTTTTCTCTGTGCACACACCCCTAATGATGCAAGTCGCATCCAAAGTTGGCTGTGCCTTACAATTTTCTCTCAAACTCTCATATGACATAATAACATTACTATAACCTTATCAATAATCAACTTGAAATTGTATTCTCTAGATGCATCGACTAGATGCTCTAGCCTTCATCATGAATAATGAGATACTACTAAGACTCGCACAATGCAATACAATTACAAGTTGATTATTGAGACGGTTAAATATTTAAACTGCTCTATAGTTAACAGCAATTTTACAATATATATTCTTCTGATATTTTAATCTTGATTTAGTCTGGGCTGTAGACATGTAATCTAACTAATAGCCAACTGAACAGAAAGAGTATTAAAAAATTGTTATTCAATTACATTTATGGGGGGGAAATGCACTAGGCTCTGAATATTGTATGACATGTCAACATGCAGGCATCTCCTCTATGTGCACTTTAAGACACTTTCCCTCTCTGTGTACATGCCCCTTGCCATGCAGTGATCTTAAATTAAATAAGATGGTGATGACATTTTCCCTATGATTGAGATGATATTTAATAATTGACCTCATTTCCACATTTCCTGGAAGTGGTGTTGTAGTTTCTCTACATGTTTGTGTTTGCTCTACATAAGTTGCAAAAACATACATTTTTATCTCCAAATACTCTGCAGAGGAGTTTCATTCTGCAGGAAATACTTTCATCCTCCATACAAGGTTCACCCACCCACCACACATCAACCTTGCAACCCACTTACACTTTAAGAACGTGAGCTCACCTAATTTGGTTGTGTTTGCTAAGTGGTTTGGCACACATTAGTGGGTGTATTTTGGAATTTTAATATGGAACATAGTGGTGACCACAGAGTGTTTGATGTAGTCATCATATTAAGTCTAGACAACTTGTGAGGATACTGTCAATTTCTCTGTATCACACCAATTTATTAGAGCTTCCAAAATAATATAATTACGAATTTAATGCATATTTATGTGTATATATGTATTTATAATAAAATAATAATAATCAGGACCACCCTGTGCTTTCTGTCCCCTCTCCTCTCTACCTATGACAAGACCCACAAGTCTATAGTAAGCAACATCACCAATGTCAATTTTTCTCATGTCAACCCAACTTTGTCTCAGGTTAGTCTACCAGTCAATATTGGTTTGTCTTGGTATTAGGAGTGCCAAACATCTTTCCCAATCTGCCTTCCTGGCCTAGGCGGCTGCCTCACATGACCTAGTCCAACACATCCTTCCTTCGGTCCCACTCATTGAGGATGCCCTATTGATGTGTTCAAAAGGTCACAATAAACTTCCACCAGCTAGTTCAGCAGTATGCTTCCAGAAGTCATGCAATCCTCATCTAGTTTCAACGGAGGTGGAATCCTTGCTCAACTAGGCTAGGGTTTTGGCTGTCTCAACGAAAGAATCTAGAACATGACTCCATGTCCCACTAATTTCCAACTTGGGTTGGAGGATGGCCGACTCAAACATCAGAATTGCTGTGGGCCTTCATTTGGAGGCTCCCCTTAGCCATCCTCATCAATGCCAGCACTGTGAGGCAGAGGTGAGCAACCTTGGCCTGCACAGTTTGATCTGCAAGTGTGATCACTACCATCATTTCTCAGTTAATAATGTACTACATAGGGCTTTGTCATCTGCTCAGGTGCCCTCCAGGCTTTAACCATTTGGTTTTAGTCACTCAGATAGAAAGTGTCCGGATGGTGTCACCAATATTCCCCGGAGGTGTGGCAAGCCCTTGATCTGGGATGTAACCTACCCTGACACGTTGGCTCAGTCCTATCATGCTCATACCAGGGCCTCAGATTATATTGCTACGATAGCCAAGGAGAAGAAAGGTGCCTAGCAACTTCTTTACCAGGATTTTGTTTTTGCACCAGTTGCTATGGAGACCGTTGGTGCCATAGGCCTAAATTCCTTTATCTTTCTGATAAAAACTTAAAAACAGCACACCAGGATTCTAACTTATACACCAGCAATTATCTGTTGCAATACAAAGACAATGTCATCACAATCATGGGAGATTCTGCAAGCAAGGACACCCAAAAATTATTTATTTATTTAATTAGTTTAAAGCCACCTAATATATAAATAAAAATAGTAATAAGAATAACAACACCAACAAAAACAACAACAACAACAATAATAATATTATAATAATAACAACAACAACAATAATAACAACAATGATAATAAACAAGAACAACAATAAACTAGTAACAACAACAGTGATGATAATAATAACAACAACAACAATAACAACAACAATCATAACTACAAAATAATAGCAACAACAACAACAAAAACTAAAAAACAATAATAGAAAATCAATAATAACAAGAACAACAACAATAATAATAACAACAATAATAATAGCAACTATAATTTAATCTTTGTGGTGGTTTTTTAACATTCTGGAATTTAATTTATATCTCTGAATTTTAAGAAGTCATATTTAATCGGATAATGTTAGTTACCCATTATCTCCCTCTCTCTCTCTTTCTTTTCCATGTGTATGTGTGTGCATATGTGTTTATGTTTTGCATTGTGTTATGATGTGTGGATTGCTTGTGCATGTATATATGTATCTGAGGAACATTTTCTTCACAATTTCAATTATCCTATAATGAGTCTGTCGGTCAATAATTTATTTTAAATTCACCATTAGATATATCTCATGTATTGATACAGTGCTGTGGTAAGGTCTCCACAATCACTCTGGCAAATAGGTGTTGTTCCTTATGTATTGGACGGCCTGAATAGTAAGAGAATATTTAAAATTCCTGTTTATACTCTTCCACCATTTTGCCTCATTTTAAACTTGTGTATTTTTTATAGATCAGGCCATAAATGCCATTATGGAAGCCATTGCTGACTATCACTCACTGACATGTGTCAGATTTGTGCAACGCACGGACCAAGATGACTATTTAAAAATTTTCTCTGGCAGAGGGTGAGGTCATTAAAATGTACTATAATAAGAAGATAATATGTATCACACTACAACCAGCCTGAACTCCATCCTG
Organism: Cladorhizidae sp. MBARI D1340-BT2; assembly: GCA_028752905.1. Classification (NCBI taxonomy): domain Eukaryota; kingdom Metazoa; phylum Porifera; class Demospongiae; order Poecilosclerida; family Cladorhizidae; species Cladorhizidae sp. MBARI D1340-BT2. The sequence goes on from JAQNBH010000013.1 coordinate 18,807,857, forward strand.
TATATTTTTACTAAATTTTAAATATTTTCTAAACTTAAATTACCTTAGATGTTACTCATATATTGGCCGAATTGGAGGTTCTCAGGACATCTCCATTGGTCGAGGCTGTGAATTCAAAGGTATTGTTCTCCATGAGCTGTTTCATGCCCTTGGGCGTTGGCACGAGCAAAGTCGTCCAGATAGGAACATGTTTGTTAGGATCCTGACAGAAAATATACAAAGTGGTGAGTTCAATTGAGGGGTGATACTTTCAAGACATTTTATTCACTTGTCGAGAGTTCTATGGTAACATAAATATGTAATGCTCTACATTCAGGAACTGAAAATAACTTTCGAATTGCCAACACAGCATATGCGACCACTCAAGCAGTCCCCTATGATGTTGACTCCATCATGCACTATTCTTCCGGAGCATTCAGCAGAAATGGCAAGCCCACGATCATGCCTGTGGACCCCAATGTCAGACTCAGTAGGCTGGGTCAGAGACGAGGTCTTTCACGTCTTGATATCCAACATGTGAATACACTATACTGTGGAGGTTAGCATAAACAATAGCACACTATATGTCCAGGTATGCTTATAACTGGCTTATAATACACCTTTAAGGATTTTTTTCCAGCTCCCTTCCTCTAATCCTAGAAATTCAATATAAATTATATATGCATTGTAGATGTAATGGCTACTAAAATGCTGATCCTCTCATTCCCTTTAGGTGGTGGATCTGCTGCCTCCTGGTCTTCATGGCAATCCTGGTCTAGCTGCATCAGGACCTGCAATGGTGGCACCAGGTCACGAACTAGGACCTGCAATGGAGGAACCAGTTGTGCTGGCAGCAACATAAAAACACAACAATGCAACTCTTTCTCCTGCTCTGGTAAGCTGCAGGGAGAACTAGTGCATTGATTCTAGAGTGAACTGTGTAATACAGTGTCGTATTCCTAATAAAATGAGTCCGATTGGGAGGGACCATTACTACTATAATTACATCTTTTTCTAGTGGTGGCTTCCTGGGCTTCGTGGGGTGCATGGAGTGGTTGTTCTCGGACGTGTGGTGGAGGAAGACAGTCCAGGATCAGGTCATGTGTGGAGGGTAACACTTGTGAGGGAATTATGGCAGAATTCAGGAACTGCAACACACATTTCTGTCCACTAAGTAAGCAAATAAAAGGTCAATTTCTTCGTTTATTGAATATATACTAACCATTGAATATATTATGATAATGTTTTATATAGACCTAATAATTCTGGATAATTAGACCATATGATGCACATGCATGAAGCAAGATCATAATTCTGTTACTTGTCAGCACAGAAAGGAAGTGTTGGGTCATTCTCTGCTGTCAAAGCAGTAGCAGGATTGGAGCTGCTGTTAAACCAGATAAACATTTGCCCTGACAATTTTTTATGGACATAACCATCATTAGAGCCCAGATTAGCTTGTTAATCTTTTAGCCACATTTGGGATGGACGTAAAGGGGTTGGCATTCCTTCTGTACCTTTCTCGCTTGCTGTAGCCTTTGGCATCACATGTTTGCATTCCCCCAAAACATATCCTTAAATCTTTAGTTCTGCTTGACTCTAGGCTTGCCAGTGGATTGAATTAGTTTTTAGGTAATAATAGTTTCACTTACTTCTGTTATATGTTAATGCAGTTCATTAATTATTTTATGCTGTAATTGTCCTCACAGTTCCCACATGGGCTTCATGGAGCAGCTGGTCTTCATGCAGTAGTACATGCCAAGGTGGTTTGCAGCAACGAAGGCGCACCTGTAGTAGTGGAAACACTTGTCGAAGCACAGAGTTCGCAAGGAAGGATTGTAACACTAACATCTCGTGCATAACACAGCGTAAGTGAAGTAGTGTAGATGAGTTAATCTTTAAAGGCCAGACTAACAAGAACTACATAATGAGATCCACACAAATAATACAATTTGCAAATAGTGCCAAATAGTAGAAAGTATCTGTACTTCATCAATACAGATTTGAAGTATACCATGTTACTAGCAAATTCAAATCTGACACTTCGTGATAGTTAATCTAGAAACATTCATGCATTACCTTTGACAGATTGTAGAGGTATTTAATTAAATTATATATGACTAAATGTATGCATACGTACCTGACAAAATGAAAGAACATGGAGGTATGTATACATATACATCTATAGTTGTAATACAGCAATTATTATGAGTGTTTTATGTTTAGATCAAGTATTGATGTCAATGTTTTAAAACCAGATTGACTAATGTGTAATTGATATTATGGCAAAAGATTAATTTAAAACTCAATCAATATTTTTAGCTAACCCCAACTCTGGTGACTGGTCCTCCTGGACTGTCTGTTCTGCCCAGTGTGGGGGAGGGTCAAGGTTCAGAATGCGACTGTGTGGAGGATCAGATTGCAAGACTGAAGTAGAACATTGTAACACTCAAGACTGTGAAGTTGGTCCTGAACTCAGAGGTAAGACAAATCTGTAATGTTCTGTAGTGAAGTTATCTAATATATAGGTAGACTATTGATACTAAATAGTACGTGTGAGGCATCACTTAAAAACAAATGGCATGGAAGCAATAAACATACACTGAATATTGTCTTACATCTCACAGCCAGTTCAGAATATGACACAAACCCACTTCACATGCTTTATGTTTCACAGAGGAATAGATTCCTCATAATACGTACTTACCTCTCAGTCATTAACTTGTACACTTCCAGTAAAATTCCAAGACGATATATATTTGAAGAAGTATAGGTTGTAATTGTAGCTCCATGTCTTCTTTTCTATTTCAGGTCTGCTGTTATATACTGAATGTGTTGATTTTGCTGTAATATGAATATTAGTTGCAGTGGATAAAATGAAATACTGGACAGGATTACAAGTGGAGCACATATCCCAATCTGTAGCTACATGCAACTTTTTTGTGTATGTGAAGTGCCTGTGTCTGGAATTACTCTGAATATAAGCTATACTATAGCTTTTAAGCTCAAACTTTTGTTGAATTCAGAAGTCCAGGAGTAGAAAACCTGAAATTAAATAAAGAGTAAGAAGAAAGCTACTGTGAGAATGGAGAAGATGCATTTGAACATCACCATGGCCAGCCAGATCACAACAATTTAAAGTCAGAGCTTATTCTAGGTAATGCGTGCCTCTAGATGGGAACTTTATTTAGTGTGGAGCCTTATAATCCAGCAAATATAGAATTTTTGCAATGATGGCTAACTATGTGGGAGTAACTTGCACTCCAGAGCCCATATCTGGTACACACATAATTATGTACATTTTCGGCAGGAAACATGAGCTATTCTTAACACATGTTAATTTGATTGAGCTATAATAGATGGTTAAAAAATATCTAATCCAACTTTAAAGACCTCCACTGTTTTCGTTAATATTTACCTAATTCATTCCTTAAGAGCACACATGGATATGTATCCGTTAATATCAAAATGTTATGCACATGGAAGATTTGTTAAAATCTTCACTCTCTTAATGGTCCATTTTTTGTTTAGAATCCTAAATCCCCTGTTAAACAATTTGGAAAGTATGTTCCAAACTTCACCAAAGCTGTATCATCTCCAAAGTGCTATCAATCTACTTTCATATTGCCACTATTGTATATTTTACTCCCAAATAATAGGTTTGAAACATCATGGCTGCTGGTTGTTCAACTCAACGTCTCATCAAATCAATATCCTGGAGAAAACCACACCGGAGCTTAGCGATAACCCATTAACGAGAGAGAGGCCAATCAGAAAATGTGGTGTTGCTGCAGAGAGACTCAACTTCACCTTTTTTGGTATTACTCTTGGACACTGTTTGTCTGGTACAAACAGACTCAGTGAATACCAGTCCTCTGCATCTTCTCTGTGCCGTGATGGAAGAGGAGCATACAGGCGAGGTTCCTTCTTCATGGATGTATATGAGATCATTGATGGTGAAAGCTTCAGTAATTCAGTCATGCAAATCAACAATGCTACCCAACATGCCATAAACTCTATTGCAACTGGAAATGCTGCTCAATCAATAGTGGCCACTGACACTTCAAGAGATTTTATGGAGGACGGCTCAAGTGTTGTTGGGGATATGGATGGCACTAGTTCAGGCTACATGCTTACACATAACTCCAGTGTTCTTCTCTCTTCTCTATTGATTGTCATGTTCACAGTAATGTCTATGCCATTTTAGTATTTCTCCCAGCACTTATTTCACACACAAGCTTGTCATAAAAATAGCTCATCAAACATTAGAAACTTCAACTCGACATTATTTTGCATATGATTGCATATTTATCTGACTATAATTATATGTGCATGATGCAAAAAATATGTAAATAGTATATTTTTTCAGCAAAAAAAGGAAAAGAGAATTTGTCGAAGACGTCTTGAGAGTTGCAGCTGCTAAGTAAATATCCACTAAAACCTCTTGCTTGACAGCAAGAATTGTAGTAGAAAAGCAGATAAGTTTTTTCTAAAATTCCTGTTGTAGAGTTCATCTGTTCAAGTACAATTACAAACCAAACTAAACCAAACCAAACCAAACCAAACCAAACCAAACCAAACCAAACCAAACCAAACCAAACCAAACCAAACCAAACCAAACCAAACCAAACCAAACCAAACCAAACCAAATCATACCAAACCAAACCAAACCAAACCAAACCAAACCAAACCAAACCAAACCAAACCAAATCAAACCAAACCAAACCAAACCAAACCAAACCAAACAAAACAAAACAAAACAAAACAAAACAAAACAAAACAAAACAAAACAAAACAAAACCAAACCAAACCAAACCAAACCAAACCAAACCAAATCAAACCAAACCAAACCAAACCAAACCAAACCAAACCAAACCAAACCAAACCAAACCAAAACCAAACCAAACCAAACCAAACCAAACCAAACCAAACCAAACCAAACCAAACCATACCAAGCCATACCAAACCAAACCAAACCAAACCAAACCAAACCAAACCAAACCAAACCAAACCAAACCAAACGAACGAGCAGTCTCTGATCCCTGAACCGATATCTATTAGCTCTTGCAGGTCATGGACAGCTGAAGATGTAATGGTGGATCTTCTATTCCCATGCATATATACTAGCTGACCCTATTGGTTCTGTCATTTAGGAAGTGCATTGAGGGAGAATCATTTGTCCCAAGGTTCTCAATTGCTCGAGTTGGATGGAGTGCTTCATTGTCAAATGGTTGTATTCCACTTATGGTTCTCTCACATGTGGTCAGCACAGTCCCAGTACTGCTGGTGACATTAACACCATATGAGAGAGCTAGACAGTCTAGGAATTTATTTTCCCATACAAAAGGATTATATTTTTCCATTGGATTATCGTAACCTTATCTCGTCATCTTCCATTAGACGTAGTGATACCTGAACTTTCTAACACTGTGCTGCTAAGAGAATATGATGCAAGATCATATTTGTAGTAGTGATATCCCTCACTCTTCCTTCCCCAGCAGTTAAGACCATGGTAACCGAGGAAGTTCGCATCAGCTTCATAATGCAGACAATATAGCAATTTGGGATTATTACAAATCAGTAAAAAATATATATATTTACAAGTTATATTTTTTAAACGCATGTACATAGGAATTCCACCAACACCCAATTCCTTATAAAAAAATCAGTCATGCCTTTGAGAACAAAAATAATTTCCATTTGTCATCCTTCAGGAATTGCCATGGTATCTAATATAGAGAGGTGGGTCTGTAAATATTATGGTGCTATTTGAACCCAGAAGACTCTTAACTTATAAAGAAATTCAAATAAAGTTGCTAATTGTGATCACCGATGGTTTGATTGAACCTTGTAATGTTGGTGGCATATGATTCTGGGTGTATGAAATTTGCATACTTCAGCATGCAGTGTGTGAATGACACACCAATGATCTTTGGAGAAGGTATGATGGATGTTATTGAGTCTACTTCATAGTGGCCATCCAGATGGAACAGTTTTAACATCTATTTCAAGTTAATGTGATAAATTATTGCGTGTCATTTTTCTCTCTATAAGTTATAGTCCTTGTAAATTAAATGGCTGGCCCACCTTGTACTCCTCAAGTCTTTAATGGCTTATATGGGATCGTATCTCCATCCTGTCACTGTCATGGAACACCACTAGTTTGGTAGTTATGATGATTTCTTATGTTATATAGACTGAAGATTGTCCAGCACATCTGCAGGGGCTGTTTAGTGCTCCTCTAAAATGATGTCCACTTGCTCTTCAGTAAATGTGTTTTTCCAGTTTGTTATGAATACATTATTTGCTAATGATTAATAGGTAATAGTTTATTCTCAAGCTCCCTCATAATCATTTATATTTCTACTTGAATCATGTGCATGGCATCTTGGTGTATACTTCATATTATGCATGTTTCTGTTCCAATTTTGGTGTGTTCACCAAACTCTGTCAGATCTTAATAGAAAACTTAACTATCGAAACTATGATAGATGTTATTTCAACAGCAACAGAAGCCAAAACAACTGAAGAAACATATTGATGTTAATATTGAAACTGTGAGGCACCGTTCCATTTACTATGGAGCTAATACATGAATACATTAGTAATAAACATAACACTACAATATTATACTTAATGTTTGGAAAGATTTTGTATGGTGAAGATTGATTTGGTTGGTGATAATGAGAGAAGTATTAATTTACATGTCCATTGCTGCTAGCTCGATAGTCCATACTGTTGAGAGAATAAGACTGAGATTATATGTAAGCTTGTAGGCTGAGCTGGTGCCATCCACATCTCCAGATCCACTTGAGTACTCCTCCAAATAATCTGTTGCAATATCTGTAGCCGCTGTGGAGGTTGCTTTATTTTAAGCTGTAGTAGAGTTTTTGGCATACAAGTTTGGGTTGTTGATTAGCATGACATAATTAATGGAGCTTTTTTCATCTGTAATTTCATACAGAACATCCACTACAAAAGAACTTTGCCTGTAAGCTCCACTTCCACAGCAAATAGATGATGCATTGTACTGGTAATAACTGAGTTTGTATGAACCAGACAAACAGTGTCCAAGAGTCACACCATAGAAATCAAAGTTCAGTTTCTAGGTGGCCACACTATATTTGTTGACTGGTTTTCTCTGGTGTGTGGGATATCACTAAGCTCTGGAGTTGATTTCTCCAGGAGTCTGATTTGATGAGATCTTGAGTTGAAATACAAGCAGCTATGATATTGAATAGCTGCATAGATCTATGTAGTCCAACCACTTTGATATTCATTTCAGCTGGAGCACATTATATTAATCATTATTTGATAATAAAATGCATTGAAGTGACATGCATGCAGTTAGTATTGTTAAGGTGGTATAATGTGGGCCTCATTTTTGAGAATCTTTTCAAGATTGTGTAATGAGTGTATCTGTGTACGTATATAAATGTATAAAAGTGACATGACTGCAGCTGGTAATTCAAAATTGTCTAATTCAATTTTAATATGCACTACTTCTACTTGCAAGATTTGCAAAATCAGTGAGTAAAATATGATAGAGGTGTAGCTATATTATGTACAAGTATGTAGGCATGGCACATGGCAATAATGAACAAATCTGCAGGAGTCACGAAAATCTGTGGTTACAACTGGGTACTTGGTGGCTATGTAGTTAGCTTGACGAAGTAACTTCTGCATCAACTTTTGCACCGATAGCCACATGCTGTATATAAGAAGATTTACAAGGGAGGAGGCTATAGAAAACATTTGCACAGAAGACTTGACATTGGCCACTTATGGAGACTTGTAGGAGGTCAGTCATGCTAGAGTACTATCACTGGAAAGTATTCTATGTTTTCTATTAGCTATAATACATTATGCTTCCCTTAAGTAACCGATTTAATTAAGCACTTGCAGATTCAACAATCATTATATACAAAGATTTGACTCAGAAGACCTTGATTGATCTATTCTCCTAACCATGCTCAACCTAAAGCCCTACATCAAATAAAAACTCCTTATACAGCTGGAATCATCCTTATGTAGTTCTTTAATCATATTGTACAGTATCTTGAATCTTTAATCAATTATGGCACATTTTCTCATGAATATTCATTGGCTCTTCATCACAAATTACATCTGGTAAAGGCACAGCTCTACATTAAAAAAGATCTTTTTCTCTGTCCACACATCCTTAATGATGTAAGTCACATCGAATGTTGGCTATACCTTATCTGATCACAAATTAATAATAATAATAATCTTTAAACTGCTCTATAGTTAATAGTAATATAGCAATATATAATTTTCTCATATTTTAATCATGATCTCATCGCTTTAGACCTCTTTCTATAGAAATCTAATCAATGACCAACCGAACAGAAGCAGTAACATAAAATTGTTACACAATTACATTTTATGGGGGGGGGGGGGGGGGTGGGGGAACTGCACTAGCTGAAAATAGCTCTGTATATTGTATGACATGTCAACATGTAGACATCTCCTCTTATGTGAACTCAAACATTGGAAATTTGGATTTAAGATATTTCCCTCTTTAATATACATGCCCGTTGCCATGCAGTGATCTTAAATTTATTGTTTATGTGACATTTTTCTCCTCTTTGATGATTGACATGATATTTAATAATTTGACTTCATTTCCACATTTCCTGGAAGTGGGTTGTAGTTTCTCTACATGTTTGTGTTTGCTCTGCATAAGTTGCAAAAACATACATCCAAATGCACCGCAGATGAGTTTCACTCTGCATGAAATACTTTCATCCTCCATACAAAGTTCACCCACCCAACACTCATCAACCTTGCTACCCACTTACACTTTAAGAAAGTGAGCTCACCTAATTTGGTTGTTTGCAAACTGGTTTGGCACACATTAGTGGGTGTGTTTTGGAATTTTAATATGGCACATGATGGTGACCACAGACAGTTTGATGTAGTCATCATTATTAAGACAACTTTAGGATCATACAAATTAATTAGAGCTTCCAAAAAAATATAATAGTAACAATAATAGTATATATATAATTATAATAAATTAATAACAATCAGGACCTCACTTTGCTTAATAATAATAATAATAATAATAATAATAATAATAATAATAATAATAATAATAATAATAATAATAATAATAATAATAATAATAAATATATTGATATAAATTATTGAATGAGAGGTGTAAACCTTGTGGAAATTTATTGTAAATTTTATACGCTCAGATTTCATTGAATCATATTTGTTAGACATTATGTCTCCATCTCTCTCCCTTTCTGTCTCTCTTTTTGTGTGTATATGTGCGTAATTGAGTGTGTATATGCATGTGTGTATTGTGTATGTATGTTTGTGTACATTTGTACTGAGGGACATTTATATGGCATCTTCATAATTCTAATTAACCCATATTTAGTCTGTCTGTCAATAGCTAAAGAGACAGGCCTATTTTTCCAGACAAAATATCCTGGCAGGATACGTATTATGTGGGCATGGATTGGTTACAAAGTTTCTTACGATAATATTAGAATATAATTTTTTCCTGTGTGCTAAAACCAATCCATGCACACCTATGCGTATCCTGCCAGGATTATTTGCCTAACACTGTAATGGTTCAATGGACTTTCCCCTCTAAAAAATCACACCCAAAACTGTCTAAGTTAATACAAATAGTTGTTATTATTGCTTTGCATCTTGAATATACAGTCATGATTAAGAAGTATATATATCCCAGTTTATTCAATTTGAATGCCACAAATTTAGCAGGCAATATAATCTTGCAAATGTAACCAAACATGCAGAAATAAAGAAATAATTGTAAATGATACACAATTATCTAGCAAAACAGTGATTGACAGTGTTACCAAGAGTTACTATGGCCGAAGCATAAAATAACAATTAAAATAATTATTTTTTTATCCCAAGGTTGTGTGTTTCTTTATATATTAAATGGCTTGAAATGTAAGAGAATAATAAAATTCCTGTTTACACATTTTCCATCTTTTTAACTTGAATATAACATTCTTTTTTCAGTATGCTCAATTCCTTCTACTTTGTGACTTCATGTACTAAATTTACATGACTACAACCCATCCAAATTTCAACATTCTTTTAGATTATCTTGAAAGGAGACATTCTGTTAACTCATGAGCAGCAGAGATTCAAAGAAACTAGAGCCAACCCAGTGACATCAACGCCCACAGAACACTGTGGTAAGGCTTCAACAATCACTCTGGTTAGGACCAGTTGTCCCAAGGCTCTCAATTGCTAAATACTATCCAGTTTAATGGAGTGCCTGAGTATAACTCTCAGTTAACATAATGAAATTACAATGACGTTCTCCTTGAAGTTATGAATTAGGGCAGATTATTGAGAATATCATTTATAATGTTTGGAATGATTTTTATGGTAAGGATGGTAATGATTAGAGAAGTACTAATTCACACGACCATTGCTGTCAGCATCACAGTCCATACAGCTGAGAGATGAAGACTGACATTATATGAGAGCTTGTGCCTTGAGCAGGTGCCATCCACTTCTCCTCATCCACTTCAACCCTCCTCCAAATAAGCTGTTGCAATGTCTGTAGCCACTGTGAAATTTGTGGTATTTGTATTTGTAGTAGAATGTTTTGGAATACCTAGTATAATCATTGGTTTCCATGACAAAATTAATGATGCTTCTTCCATCTGCAATCTCATTCACATCCATTATTTTTTTTTAATTCCCTATAATCTCATTTTCTTCATGGCAGAGAGAAGTGTGTTTGAACCAGACAAACAGTGCCAAAGTGCTTACACTGAAGAAATCAAATTTCATTTTCTGGGCAGCCACACCACATTTGCTGACTGGCCTTTTTCTGGTAAGTGGGTTATCATTAAGCTCAAGGGTTGATTTCTGCAGGAGTCTGATTTGACGAGATCTTGACTTAAAATACCAGCACCCCACGATATTGAATACCTGCAGACATATTTGTAATTAAACTATTTTGATTTTCAGTTCAGCTGGTGCACATGATATTAATCATTAATAATTATTGATAACAAAATGCATTGAAATGGCATGATTGCAGCTAGTATTGTTAAGTGGTAAAATATGGACTCTATTTCTTCTCAAGGTTGTCTAATGTGTCTGTGTATTTATATATAAATATATAAAAGTTGCATGACTGCAGCTAGCAACTCAAAATTCATTAATTCAATTTAATACTTCAAAATTTAAATATGAAAGAGGATATATGTACAAGTATGTGTGCATGGCTACTTGGCAATAATGTGAAATATTATATATTTTAATATATTCTGCAGGAGGCATGAAATTCTGTTGTTATAACTGGGTACTGGGTGACAATATACTTAGCTTAATAACCTGTGACTTCTGCATCAACTTTTGTACCTTAATCCATGACCATTTATGCTGTAGAGAAAACTACAAGGGAGGAGACCTAGAACATTTACATTGCCCAAGTTATGGATGAGCATGTAGAGCACCATCACTGGCAAGTAGACAGTTTCCCTTGTGTAAGTGCAGATTAAGCAATCATTTAGTATGAAAAAGATTAGACTCTGAAAAACTTGATTCCCAACTATTCTCCTAACCATGTTCAACCAACGCCCAACACTTATATTTATTCTTATAGAGTTGGAATCATCCTTATGCAGTTCTGCAATCAAACTGTGTCTCTGTATCTTGAATCTGTAATAAATTATGATGTTCTCTGAATATTTCATCACCAATTGTAGCTAATGAAGCCACAGCTCTACTTTTAGGATAATAGTTGATATCTTCTTCTCTGTCCACCAGGTCTTTATGTTTGGAAATTAAATAGACTGTATGTTATCCAATAATGAAACTGCTTTATAGCTAACAGCTCTCCTGCAATAAATAATCTTCTGATATTTTAATTGTGTGTTTAGACTTATACTTACAGAAATGAAATCAAGAGCCAACCAATAGAAGCAATAACATAAAATTCTTAGTCAATTATATTATAATCCATACTAGATCAAAATAACTCGGCATATTGTATGACATGTCAACATGCAGAGATTCCCTGTTTTGTGCAGTATGAAATTCTGATTTTTAAGATACCCGCCCCCCACCCTTGTGTTGATTCCCCAAGTCATTGACCTTCAATCTATTTTTAATCAGATTGTTATGTTATATTTGACACTTTTCCTGGAAGTGATGTTGTAAGTTCAATACATGTTTGTATTTGCTCTGCATAAGTTTCCAAAGATTTTTCTTTATCTGCTCTTTCATCTCCAAATACTATTCAGAGGGGTTTTATTCTGCAGGTTCATCCTCCATACAAAGTTCACCTACCCACCACACATCAACCTTGCGACCCACTTACACTGAAAAAAATGAGCTGACCTTATTTGATTATGATTGCTGAGTAGTTGGCACACCTTTGTGGTTGTCTTTTGAAATTTTAATATGGTAAATACTGATGACCACAGAGTGTTCGACCATGTTCCAGACTATGTGTAAGAGTAGGTCAATTTCCTGAATCATAAAAAGTTATTAGAGCCTCCCCCAAAAAGATCAAAAAAGAAAAAAACAATAAAAATATTTTAAAAATGAAGCAATAACAATAAAATTAATAATTATAATAACCTTAAACTTAGTAATTAATAATAAAAAGTAACAACAACAACAACAATAATAATATAATAACAATATATACAATAATAATAATAGTAGTAGTAATAATAATAAATAATAAAAACAAGAACTATATACTACAACTACTACTAATATTAACAATAATAATAAAATAATAAAAAAATGATGATGATGATAACAACAACAAAAATTAATAATATTAATAATAAAAATCAATAATAATAATAACAAAAACAACAACAATAATAAAAATAGAATAATAATAACAATAATAAAAATAACAATAAAAATAATAAAAACAGCAACATTAATATTAACAATAACAAAAACAACAGCAATAATGCCAACAGTAACAACAACAACAACAACGAAAACAAGAACAATAATAACAAGAGCAATAATAATAACTCTAACAACAATAAAAGCAATAAATATATTATTAATAATAATAATAATAATAATAATAATAATAATAATAATAATAATAATAATAATAATAATAATAATAATATATTAATGTAATATATATTAATACTACTACTACTACTACTACTACTACTACTACTACTAATAATAATAATAATAATAATAATAATAATAATAATAATAATAATAATAATAATAATAATAATAATAATAATAATAATAATAATAATAATAATAATAATAATAATAATAATAATAATAATAATAATAATAATAATAATAATAATAATAATAATAATAATAATAATAATAATAATAATAATAATAATAATAATAATAATAATAATAATAATAATAATAATAATAATAATAATAATAATAATAATAATAATAATAATAATAATAATAATAATAATAATAATAATAATAATAATAATAATAATAATAATAATAATAATAATAATAATAATAATAATAATAATAATAATAATAATAATAATAATAATAATAATAATAATAATAATAATAATAATAATAATAAAAATAATAATAGTAATAATAGTAATAATAGTAATAATAGTAATAATAGTAATAATAGTAATAATAGTAATAATAGTAATAATAGTAATAATAGTAATAATAGTAATAATAGTAATAATAGTAATAATAGTAATAATAATAATAATAATAATAATAATAATAATAATAATAATAATAATAATAATAATAATAATAATAATAATAATAATAATAATAATAATAATAATAATAACAATAATAATAATAATAATAATAATAATAATAATAACAATAATAATAATAATAATAATAATAATAATAATAATAATAATAATAATAATAATAATAATAATAATAATAATAATAATAATAATAATAATAATAATAATAATAATAATAATAATAATAATAATAATAATAACAACAATAAATATATTAATAATTAAAAACGAAAAATTATGGTGGAAATTTATTGTAAATTTTATATGCTCAGATTTCATAGAAACATTATGTCTCCATCTCTCTCCCTTTCTGTCTCTCTTTTTGTGTGTATATGTGTGTGTATATGCATGTGTGTATTGTGTATGTATGTTTGTGTACATTTGTACTGAGGGACATTTATATGTCATCTTCATAATTCTAATTAACCCATATTTAGTCTGTCTGTCAATAGCTAAAGAGACAGGCCTAATTTTCCAGACAAAATATCCTGGCAGGATATGTAACGTATAGGTGTGAAATTTCTTACGATAATATTAGAATATAATTTTTCCCCCTGTGTGCTAAAACCAATCCATGCACACCTATACGTATCCTGTCAGGATTATTTGCCTAACACTGTAATGGTTCAATGGACTTTCCCCTCTAAAAAACCACACCCAAAACTGTCTAAGTTAATAGAAATAGTTGTCATTATTCTTTGCATCTTGCATATACAGTCATGATTAAGAAATATATATATCAACAGAGATTCACACATTGTTTATTCAATTTGAATGCCACAAATTTAGCATGTTAATTGCAATATAATCTTGCAATTGTAACCAAACATGGAAGTAATTGTAAATACTACACAATTATCTAGCAAAACAGTGATTGTGACAGTGTTACCAAGAGTTACTATGGCCGAATCAATTAAAATAAAAATTTAAAAAATCCCAAGGTAGTGTGGTTCTTTATGTATTCAATGGCTTGAAATGTAAGAGAATAAGCATTATTAATAAAATTCCTGTTTACACATTTTGCCATATTTTTAACTTGATTCTTTGTATTTTTCTCAGTATGCCCAATTTCTTCTACTTTGTGAGTACATGTACTAAATTTACATGACTACATCCCATCCAAATTTCAACATTCTTTTAGATTATTTTGAAGGAGACATTCTTTTAACTCATGAGCAGCAGAGATTCAAAGAAACAAGAGCCAATCCCAGTGAGATCAACGCCGCACAGAACACTGTGGTAAGTTTTCAACAATCACTCTGGCTAGGAACAGTTGTCTCAAGGCTCTCAATTGCTAAATACTCTCCAGTTTAATGGGGTGCCTGAGTATAAAACTATTGTACACCACATATTTTTCTCTTGGGCATGGTCTCCACAGTTCCAGTACTGCTGGTAACTTTAGCACCATATGAGATAGCTAGACTGACTTATATGTCTCTTCCCATATCAAAGGATTCAATTTTTCCATGGGATGAT
>JAQNBH010000013.1:18823201-18825701 GCA_028752905.1 Cladorhizidae sp. MBARI D1340-BT2
AGGTGCCTATACAGCTTTCATTGGCTTGCAGAGACAGCAGTAAAGGCAAGGAAAAGTCTGTTTATGATGGCAATTTGTGATTGTCAGTCAGTTGATCAAGACATGTAATCCTTGATTAAGATATACTGTAACTTACATGATGGTTTCATATAATACATGTAGGTTGGACACAGAGAGCCAAGAGACATGTAAATTAATTAAAGTTGATCAAGGCATGTAATCCTAGATATAGATAAACTGTAACTTACATACTATGATGATTTCATGAAGAAGGTTGGATAACTGAGACCAAGAGACATGTCAAATAAATTTGAAGTTGATCAAATCATGTCATCATAGCCATAGAATACTGTAACTCACCTCCTATAAAGTAAGGACAGACAGAGATGAAGGACATATTGAAACAAATATATTGTAAAGTTCAGCTGTGTATCCCTAGAGTCCCTTCACATGGATGGATGTCGCAGGGACAGTGCACTTGAGCTTAATGGAAGCCAAGTGAGCATTCTGATCTCTGTGGGTATAGTAAATATTTTACAATCAATTCTTGGCTCAAGTATAAATGATCGCTAGTTACAGAGAAGAACGCTGACTTGCTTCCATGCTATACCTGTTAGGTGACATTAAAATCATCTTCTCAGTAATCAATTTCAATTTTCATTCTCGACATTTCGACTAGATTTTTTGTCTTCATCAGGAATGTGACGCTAAGGCTCATGTGAGCCGGTTATATACCAGTAGCTACCTATCCACCATGTGGCAGTACACGCACCTAGCATGTGCAGCGGTTGTAATTTTTTTAAATAAATTAAATAAATTAAATAAATAAATGAAAATAAAAATTAATATATAAATAAAATTAAATGAACAACAAATAAAAATGTACATACATAAATAAACAAATAAATAAAACAACAAATTCAAATATAAAATACATTATAATAATAATAATAATAATAATAATAATAAAAGTAGTAGTAGTAGTAGTAGGAGTAGTAGTAGTAGTTGTTGTTATAATTAATAATAATTAATAATAATAATAATAATAATAATAATAATAATAATAATAATAATAATAATAATAATAATAATAATAATAATAATAATAATAATAATAATAATAATAATAATAATAATAATAATAATAATAATAATAATAATAATAATAATAATAATAATAATAATAATAATAATAATAATAATAATAATAATAATAATAATAATAATAATAATAATAATAATAATAATAATAATAATAATAATAATAATAATAATAATAATAATAATAATAATAATAATAATAATAATAATAATAGTAATTGTAGTAGTAATAGTAGTAGTTGTTGTAGTAGTAATAATAATAATAATAATAATAATAATAATAATAATAATAATAATAATAATAATATTAGTAGTAGTAGAAGTAGTTGTTGTTTTAGTTCCAGTAGTAATAGTAGTAATTAATAATAATATTATTATTATTATTATTATTATTATTATTATTATTATTATTATTATTATTATTATTATTATTATTAAATAGAGCTAATAATAATAATAATAATAATAATAATAACAACAACAACAATAATAATAATAATAATAATAATAATAATAATAATAATAATAATAATAATAATAATAATAATAATAATAATAATAATAATAATAATAATAATAATAATAATAATAATAATAATAATAATAATAATAATAATAATAATAATAATAATAACAACAACAACAACAACAAAAACAAAAACAACAACAATAATAATAATAATAATAATAATAATAATAATAATAATAATAATAATAATAATAATAATAATAATAATAATTATTATTATAATAATAATAATAATAATAATAATAATAATAATAATAATAATAATAATAATAATAATAATAATAATAATAATAATATTAGTAGTAGTAGAAGTAGTTGTTGTTTTAGTTCCAGTAGTAATAGTAGTAATTAATAATAATAATTAATAATAATAATATTAATAATAATAATAATAATAATAATAATAATAATAATAATAATAATAATAATAATAATAATAATAATAATAATAATAATAATAATAATAATAATAATAATAATAATAATAATAATTAATAATAATAATAATAATAATAATAATAATTATTATTATTATTATTAATTATTATTATTAATTACTACTATTACTACTGGAACTAAAACAACAACTACTTCTACTACTACTAATATTATTATTATTATTATTATTATTATTATTATTATTATTATTATTATTATTATTATTATTATTATTATTATTATTATTATTATTATTAATTATTATTATTATAATTATTATTATTATTATTAATTATTATTATTAATTAATACTATTACTACTGGAACTAAAACAACAACTACTTCTACTACTACTAATATTATTATTATTATTATTATTATTATTATTATTATTATTATTATTATTATTATTATTATTATTATTATTATTAT
>JAQNBH010000013.1:18830701-18833201 GCA_028752905.1 Cladorhizidae sp. MBARI D1340-BT2
TAAGCCTTTGGGAAATACTGGCTCATTCTTGTCAAAATGGGCATAATAGCTTCCATTTCAACATTATGGAACTGTTTCTACTCTTTAAACATCAAATTTATTTTGGTGAGGAATCTCCACTTTTTAACGAAAGCTCTATTTCACTCAATTTTGGACTTTTATGAGCGTTTTGAGAAAAACTCTGTAATCACTCAATCTTACAAAATAGGCACATTAGATTCATTTTCAACATTATTGAACTGTTTCTACTCATTAAATAAAATAAAAACATATTTTGGTGAGAAATCTCACCTTTTTAATATAACAGGGGGAAAAACTCCAAGTGGGAGGTTTTTTTACTCATTCTCATCAAAATGGGCACATTAGCTTCCTATTCAACATTATAGAACTCTTTCTACTCTTTAAACGACTTTTATTGAGAAATCTTGCGTTTTTAACCTCTCTTTTGGTCCAATTGGGACTGATCATTTTGAGGAAGAACTGTCTGAAATCAGTCAATTTTATCAAAACGGATAATATCAAGGTTATGGAACAGTTTCTACTCTTTAAATGACAGAAAACGTCTTTTTGTGACAAATCTCCCCTTTTTAACCCAATGAAGCTCTATTTTACTCCATTTGGGACGTTTTTAAGAAAAACTGTCTGAAATCGCTCAATCTTGTCAATATGGACACTTTAACTTCCTTTTCAACATAATAGAACTGTTTCTACACTACTTTAAATGACAAAATGTCTTTTCGTGAGAAATTTTCCGTTTAACTGCGACGTTTTTGAGCGTTTTGAGGGGAAAATGTCTGAAATCGTTAAATTTAGTCAAAATGGCTTCTTTTGAACATTATGGATGTTTCTAGTTTAAATGACAGAAAACGTCTTTTGGTGAGAAATCTCCCTTATTTTACTCCATTTGGGACTTTCATGAGGGTTTTGAGGAAAAAATGTCTGGAATCGCTCAATCTTGTCCAAAAGGGCACATTAGCTTCCTTTTCAACATTATAGAACTATTTCTATTCTTTAAATGACCAAAAACGTCTTTTTGTGACAAATTTCACTTATAAACCTATTTTTGCTCCAATTGTGTATGTTTTTGAGGAAAAACTGGTCAATGTCATCAAAATGGCACATAGCTTCCACTTCAACGTAATGGAACTGTTTCTACGCTTTAATTACAGAAAACATATTTTGGTGAGAAATCTCATTTTAACAAAAAGAAGCTCCTATTGGGACTTTTTTGGAGTGTTTTTAGAAAAAACTCTGAAATCACTCAATCTCATCGAAATGAGCACATTCGCTTCCTTTTCAACATTATGGGACTGTGTTTCCACTCATTAAATGACAGAAAACATATTGTTGTGAGAAATCTCACCTTTTTAAGCTCCATTTCGGACATTTTTTAGTGTTTTGAGGAAAAACCGTCAGAAATCGATCATTCTTGTAAAAATTGGCACAGCTTCTTTTTCAACATTATAGAACTCATTCTACTCTTTAAACGACAGAAAATATCTTTTGTAAAAAATCTTACGTTTTTAACCGAAAGAAGGCTCCAATTGGGACGTATTAGAGCGTTTTGAGGACAAATTGTCTGAAATCGCTCTATCTTGTCAAAATTGCTTTTTCTTCAACATTATGGAACTCATTCTACTCTTTTAAATGACAGAAAACCGATTTCGAATGTTTTTAAGCGTTTTTAGGAAAAACTGTCTGAAATCGCTCATACTTGTCAAAATGGGCACATTAGCTTCCTTTTCATAATTATAGAACATTTTCAACTTTTTAAAGGACAAAACGTATCATTTGGTGAGAAATCTTACATTTTTAACCAAAACAAGCTCATTTTGTTCCAATTGGGAGGGGTTTTTTGAGTGTTTTGAGGAAAAACTGTCTGAAATTGCTCATTCTTTTAAAAAAAGAAACGTTAACTTCCTTTTCAACGTAAAAAAACTGTTTCTACTCTTTAAATGACAATCTTTTGGTGAGAAATCTCCACTTTTTAATCGACTATTTGGTTCCAATTTGGACTGTTTTGAGCGTTTTGGGGGAAAACTCTCTGAAATCACTCATTCTTGTCAAAATGGGAACATTAGCTTCTTTTTCAACATTATGGAACCGATACTGCTTTTTAAATGACAGTAAATGTCTTTTGGTCAGAAATCTTCATTTTTAACTGAAAGAATCTCTATTTTGCTCAAATTGGGACGTTTAAGAGGGTTTTGAGGAAAAACTGGCTAAATTTTTTCAAATGGCACTATTTCTCTTTAAATGTCAGAAATGTCTGAAAGAAGCTGTATTTTACACTATTTGGGACGTTTTTAAGCGTTCCGAGGAAAAACTGTCTGAAATCGCCGTCAAAATTGTGCAGATCAGCTTTCTTTTCAACATTATATAACTGTTTCTACTCTTTATAGGACAGAAAACGTCTTTTGGTGAGAAATGTTCCATTTTTAATCGAAACTAGCTCTATTTTGCTCTAATTGGGATATTTTTTTGCGTTTTTAGGAACAAC
>JAQNBH010000013.1:18838201-18845701 GCA_028752905.1 Cladorhizidae sp. MBARI D1340-BT2
AATTGAAATGCAATATGAAATAATGTGTCTATTCATATCCTATTTTAATCAGCTTAGTTCAAAGATGTAAGTCAAGATAGTAGGGTGACTATTACAATTTTAACATTTTCTCTAAAAAAATGGTTTTAAATTATCACAGAAAATGTGAAAAGTGGGTTTTAACAGTACACACCACTCTAGTATGGCACCAAACATTGATTGTATTAGCATAGCAGCTACCACTATGCAATATGAATGCATTCTCTGATTAAACATATTTTTTATCCAGGATTTCCTACAAGTGCTGTTCCAAAATTGACCTATCAGAAGGTCTTCCATCCACACATGTGAGCTAATAGTCTTTGCTTGCTTATTTTAATGTGATTTTTTGTTTAATACTACAGGTTCAATCCTTTTCTGATGAGCAAGCATATGAAATTCCTGGTATATGTTACTTACTTTGGAATACTGTTTGGGTGTTTATGGGATTTTAGGCATTGTTAACAAAACCTCTTGGAACAAATAAAGAAATTATGTTATGCCTTTGATATAAGAAGCCTAATAATCTATATGTCTAGCTTGTTTAGAACATATGTAATTTTTTTACATCAATATTAAGACATGCAGAGAAATATGTCATGAAAGGTTGTGTATTGATAACCCATTTTTATCAGCTAATGTCGTGAAATTATATTTTATTTTCAGTTAGCTTATGATCATAGTCGGCACCATCTACAATGCAATACCAACTTTGCAGTTTTCTGTGATGATTTGACTGGGTGGATATAGCAACAAATATAACATGTAACAATTATGTCGAATAACAATTACAATATGCCAATTAACATTAATAACATGTAATAATATACAAATAACAATATAAACAATATGCCAAGTAAAAGTAATAACATGTAACAATATGCCAAATAGCAATAACATGCAACAATATACGCCAAAATAACAATAATAACTTGTAACAATATACCTAACAACAATAATAACATGTAACAATATACCAAATAACAATAATAACATGTATACCAAATTACAGTAACAATATACAAAATAACAATAATAACATTTAACCAATTAAACGCCGTAAGCGCCATATGGCGTGAGACCTTACATCCTTTGCCACACAAAAATATATAAAATGAACCGTTACGAGCTAACAGCCCCGGTTGGGTTCTGCACATGCCTAGTAGACTAGAGAACGTCACATAAATGATTATTTCCGGTTGATGCATCGTGCAACAAAAATCCTGCGGTTGAACGCCATTTTTGTTGGTCGAGCTTCTTTTTTTTAACTGCTCAAAGATGCTCTCCTGTGAGGACGTTATTTCTCAACTTTTAGCCGACGATTCTGGCGATTCTGGGTCAGATTCATTTGGGGAAGAAGGTGAAGACATCTATGCATACCAAGGAAACACTCTGGATCCAGTTGCTCTAAGAGAAGAGGCGCGCTTGGATGGACTTCTCGATTGTAAGTTTCTTCTATCCTTAGCGCTTCATAGCGCTTCATAGGCTTTGTTACCATAGTCAACTGAGAGTGTACTATTGCCAATTACTAGCTTATTCTGTTGGTATTCCAAATTCAGACAGGATAGTTATAGAAAATAAGTTATAGCTAAGAGTGTAGGTTGGAGTTGTTGATGTTGATTTTCATTTGAATTTGAATTTTCAAATGTTGACCACAAACTTGATATATATATATATCTTGTTTTTCCCACCCTCCCCACTACTTTTCCTACAGCATAAGATGATGAGAGTGGAGATGAGGCATCTATGACTCCTTTTGTTACATTGGAGGATGAGGAAGCCTTGCCTGAAGTCTCTACAGGGCGTGGGAACACGACTGGTGCTGGAGTTGTGCGAGGGAGAGGCGGGCGAGGGAGTACTGGCCGAGGAAGAGGCGGGCGAGGGAGTACTGGCCAAGAGAGAAGCAGCTCAAGTGGTAGTGGAGACGTAAGTGTTGCTAGTGGTCCTCCAAAAGGTACTGGTAGTGGGCGGGCCAGAGGTTATAGGCGTGTGCGAGCAACTGGCACTGGTTCTGTCCCAAGCATCTGGCACTGGTTCTAGGCTAACTGAGGTCACAGGTAAGTGGGAAATAAAGGAGCCAACTCCTTTGAAATTGGACTATACAGCAACAGCTGGTCCAACTTCTTCATTGCTTGGTGCATCAAGTACATTTTTAGATGCATTTTACCTTTTTTTTACTCTTGAAGTGTGGGAACTCCTAGTAGTAGAGACGAACAGTTACGTTTCTAGGATGGCTAGTCTCTCCAGGCCATGGGTAGATACTAATATAGAGGAAATGAAAGCTTTTGTAGGAATGTTGATAATAATGGGAGTTTCCACACTTCCATACTTAGAATTGTACTGGTCCACTAATCACTCGGATTTGTCTGGATCTTTGGTTCATAAAGTAATGCCTAGGACTCGGTTTTTGGAGCTAATGCGTTATGTACATGTAAATTCTATTGATGGTTTGTTGGTTACAAATTTGATAGAAGCTTGTTTATTGAATTCATTTATTTTGTTTTCTTCTGTCCGAGCTCCAATATCAGTAAGGAAGGGTAATTATCTAGAAGCTAGGATTGTTCTAGCTAAATCTTTGATTGGTTCTTTTTCTTCTCGGCAGCGTGCAGGTCAAATAGTCAGCTAGATCGCCTCAATTTAAAACTAGGTCATTTCCCACAGTGCTGTGCAAAGAAGCGCTGTGTAGTTTGCATTAGTAAAGGTTACAGGCATGAGGCAAGGTCCCAGTGTTGTTTTTGTAAGGTTCCTTTGTGTGGTGGATCAACAGGCCGTGACTGTTTTCGTAATACCATACCTTGGTGGACTATCAGTAATGTTTATGCACCCCCTGCTCCTTTCTGTGCTTCTCTCTTGTTCCCTGCTCCTTCGTCTACTTCTCTCTTGTTCCCTGCTCCTTCGTCTACTTCTCTCTTGTTCCCTGCTCCTTCGTCTACTTCTCTCGTTCCCTGTCCCTTCGTCTACTTCTCTCGTCTCTCCAGTATTCAAGTGTTATTCTTATCCTGGTATCTCATGTTTGTGTAGAATAAAAACATGGTGAAATATCATGCCGGAGACCAAGCAAGCTATACCCAAGACTGAGCAAGTTCTACTCTACCCGTGACAGCAAGACCGGAGCTCTACCCAAGACACTCTCCCTTACATAATTGTGTTTTATATTATGGTTTTATTCTAGTATGTGTTAGCATTTTCACTCTCTTATAATTTGTTTTTTTGTATTATTATGTGTTAGCATTTTGATGGGGAAAACAACCCACTGGCTTTGCAGCTGGTAGAGGGTTTGAAAATAGATGCTCCATCTTGTGTTGGCATTATAATAGTGTGAAAATATGAAAATATTCACCCCCAAGAAGATGACAAGATTTTATAATGCTGGTTAGTTCTGCCCAGTTGGTAAGGAAGGCTCGATTTTTTTACAGGAAGTAGAGCTATCATGTGGCTGAATATGACCCAAGTTTCATGGGTGGAGTCCCTGCAGAACGGAAGATATAAAAATAATAAGTAAAATACCTCGTTAATTCATGAATAATTTGCCCGCGGGTACTAGGAATACGGCGTGCAATCGGTTAACAATAAGCCAAATAACAATAATAACATGTAACAATACGCCAAATAACAATAATAACATGTAACATACCAAATAACAATAATTACATGTAACAATATGCCAAATAACAATAATAACATGTAACAATATAACAATTTTCAATTCGGTAAACTTAGGGATGGATAGCTTTGGCATCGGAAGGTGTCGAGGTGCAGTAGGGAGAGGTCTGGACAACTTGGCCAACATCTGCAGGAACCTCTGCTGCTGCCGAACCTCTCTCTCCTCCTGCCTAACCTGGGCCTCCTCCCGCCTCTGGGTTTCTCGAGTCTCTCTCTCTTCCTGTTTAGCCTGGGCCTCCTCCCGTTTCTGTGCCTCTCGATCTGACCGAGTCTGGTCGATTTGGATCCACTGCTGGAGGAATCTGTTCATTGGACTGATAGGATAGTTGGCCTCTGGGGTGCCCCAATGACCTCGACGGGATTATTGGAGCATCCATCTCTCCTTCTCCTCTGACATGTCAAGTCAGGGCGATTGGGAAGAGAGGAAAAAAATTAATTCAATACAAACTACAAAACCTCTTCCTGGCTAATGAAGGGTCGGTTTTCAACCCACAAGGCCATGCCCTGGGTGTCTCCAGCTAGCTAAGCAACACCTCTTCTCTAGCTATAGGCTGGTCCAGATCTCCTTTTTACAAGAGTTCCCACTGCTGCCGCCAATGTCGGGGAAATTTCACCCTTATCTAAAACCTTTCTTCCTCAATAAGAAAATGGTACTGCTGTAGCCCGAACAGTTAGCTACCTCTGGGGGGTGAATACCCCATGATGCCTAGGTACTCCAGGCATTGGCTACTCCAACAATCATCACCCTACCTAGACCACTGATCTCCTTGACCCAAGTCTCAGTCCTCTCTACTTAGGACCTTACTCCAATGTCACCCCTCAGGTTGACTCTCTCTATCTCTTTGTCCCTGTCAGGGAAGTAAGCATGCACCTTGATATACTTACAACTATCAGACAAAACTCCAGAATCCCACTCTGGTGCCTTACAATACAGGTATTTCATAACAGTCACCTGATATTCTAGAATAGTTATCACAATGCCTCCTTGGGATTGTGGTGGTGTAGTGATTCATTAACTGTTGGTTGTGGTTTCTGTGGTTATAGTGGGTTATTGTTTGAAAAGTCAGGGAGTGGTCCTGATGATTTCCCTGAAAGTAGCAATACAGTATACAGGATCCCATCCAAAGACTCATCCATAGATGAGGCAGTTGAAGTAATTTTTGTAATGTTGACGAAAGATGAGAGCTTGATGGAGAAGACAACACTAGGGGCTGACAGGATTTATGAAATGTTGGAATTGTGCCTGAAATCCACCTACTTCAGGTTTCAAAAAAAATACTATTAGCAACAAGAGGGTGTAGCAATGGGCTCTCCAGTATCTGCAGTAGTAGACAACCCTTATGTGGAATTCTTTGAGGAATTGGTGCTCACAACTGCCCCACTAAAGCCAAGAGATACGTGGATGATACCTTCTGCATTTTGAGGAAGGGAAGTGAGCAGGACTTGTACACCATCTCAACAACAACAGGCCATCCATAAAGTTTACCATGGAGCTTGAAGTGGCTGGATCGTTGCCCTTTCTTGACTGCCTTATACAAAGGAAGGACTGCAACTGTCTAGAAAACCCATGCATACCAACCGATACATTGATTATATCCACTTCAAAAGAGGAGTGGTGAAAGCTTGTATGATAGAGCCAGAAGAGTAGTGACTGAGAAGGAGGACCTTTGGAAGGAAGAACATCATTTGAATAAGGTCTTCATCGAGAATGGTTATCCACAAGCCTTCATGAACCGTTCACCTGCAGAAACATCTAAATGCAGAAAGGAAGATGATTACAACAATACAGGCAATGAGGGTTCAAAAAAATAAGGATCCTATGATAGTCATTCCTTATGCAGCAGGGATGAGTGAAGACATCAGGAGGGTCTGCAGGAAGTTTAACATAAAAGTCGTCTTCAGATCGGGAAGACCTCTGAGGACACAACTGAGCAGAGTGAAGGATGTTTTACCAGCTAGAATGCACTCATGTGTTGTGTACTGCATTCCTTGTAGCTGTGGGAAATACTACATAGGGGGGACCATCTGAAGACTGGATACCTGAGTGAAAGAACAACCAGATGCCTGTAGAAATTGTCACAAAGAGAAGTCTGCAATTGCTGAGCATGCATGGGATAATGGACATCCTATTTTGTGGGAGGAAGCCACCATCTTGGACCAGGCCAGAAGACAGAAAGAACTGCTAGTGAAGGAGGCATTGCACATAGGCCTAGCACCAAAGTGTGAGAGGTTCAATCGTGACTGTGGAACGGACATGCCTGGCTGCTGAAGAACTACTCTGAAGAACTTGAACTTGAAGCCACGACCACCATAATTAAATTAAAAAAATAAAAAATTATTTATCATTTTATTATTATTATTATTCTTGTTATTATTATTATTATTATTATTATTATTATTATTATTATTATTATTATTATTATTATTATTATTATTATTATTATTATTATTATTATTATTATTATTATTATTATTATTATTATTATTATTATTATTATTATTATTATTATTATTATTATTATTATTATTATTATTATTATTATTATTATTATTATTATTATTATTATTATTATTATTATTATTATTATTATTATTATTATTATTATTATTATTATTATTATTATTATTATTATTATTATTATTATTATTATTATTATTATTATTATTATTATTATTATTATTATTATTATTATTATTATTATTATTATTATTATTATTATTATTATTATTATTATTATTATTATTATTATTTATTATTATTATTATTATTATTATTATTATTATTATTATTATTATTATTATTATTATTATTATTATTATTATTATTATTATTATTATTATTATTATTATTATTATTATTATTATTATTATTATTATTATTATTATTATTATTACTATTACTATTACTATTACTATTATTATTATTATTATTATTATTATTATTATTATTATTATTATTATTATTATTATTATTATTATTATTATTATTATTATTATTATTATTATTATTATTATTATTATTATTATTATTATTATTATTATTATTATTAATATTATTATTATTATTATTATTATTATTATTATTATTTTATTTATTATTATTATTATTATTATTATTATTATTAATATTTTTTATATTTTTTTTATATATTTTTTTTATAAATTATTTTTTTTATATTAAAATTACATATGACAGAGAACAACATGCCATACCTCGAGTTAAAAAGTTAAAAAGTACATGCGATGACTAGGGAAATGGCTCGTTCCCAACCCTGATGGCAAAGATCCCATTACTGAGGCTGCATTCCCACGCTGCACAGCCACAGAAATCCGTTGAAGAAGATGTTGATGGGAGTCCTCTTCATAAGTCACTGACCTCAGGTGGCATCCAAACTCCCTGAAGAATGCCTTTGCTTGAGGCCCAAAGGATCCACACGTCTGTACCGCCACAGGTACAAACTTGTATGCCGAGTCCAGGTGGGCATACTTTTCACCCTTCAAAATCTCCGCCTGGGCTGCCACTGCACCAGCCTCAGTGACTGCAGCCAAAAGGTTGGATGGGGCAAAGGTGTCATTGCATGTTGCATCCCATACCAAGAGTCTACCACTTGACCATGGAATGATGGACATGCCATCAAGTCTCTTTCCATCGGACCGAAGCAGACCTGAGGGCTCCAGCCGGGAAGGGACATTTGCAGCAGTTAATGACTGGTGGATGATGTCATTTAAAGCACCATGGCGAGAAAGCCTTCCCTGACTGTGCCTACAGCTCAACCTATGTGTACCAAACTGGTTGACATCCGATCCACAGTAACTACA
>JAQNBH010000013.1:18850701-18868201 GCA_028752905.1 Cladorhizidae sp. MBARI D1340-BT2
TCAAAATGGGCATAATAGCTTCCATTTCAACATTATGGAACTGTTTCTACACTTTAAACATCAAATTTATTTTGGTGAGGAATCTCCACTTTTTAACGAAAGCTCTATTTCACTCCATTTGGGACTTTTATGAGCGTTTTGAGAAAAACTCTGTAATCGCTCAATCTTACAAATTAGGCACATTAGATTCATATTCAACATTATGGAACTGTTTCTACTCTTTAAATGACTAGAAAATGTCTTTTTGTGACAAATCTCCCATTTTATCGAAAGCAGCTTCCAATTGGGACGTTTTTTTTAGCATTTTGAGTAAAAACTGTCTGAATTCGCTCAAAATGGCACAAAGCTTCCAGTTCAGCATTTATGGAACTGTTTCTACTCATTAAATAAAATAAAAACATATTTTGGTGAGAAATCTCACCTTTTTAATATAACAGGGGAAAAAACTCCAAGTGGGAGGGTTTTTTTTACTCATTCTCATCAAAATGGGCACATTAGCTTCCTATTCAACATTATAGAACTCTTTCTACTCTTTAAACGACTTTTATTGAGAAATCTTGCGTTTTTAACCTCTCTTTTGGTCCAATTGGGACTGATCATTTTGAGGAAGAACTGTCTGAAATCAGTCAATTTTGTCAAAACGGATAATATCAAGGTTATGGAACAGTTTCTACTCTTTAAATGACAGAAAACGTCTTTTTGTGACAAATCTCCCCTTTTTAACCCAATGAAGCTCTATTTTACTCCATTTGGGACGTTTTTAAGAAAAACTGTCTGAAATCGCTCAATCTTGTCAATATGGACACTTTAACTTCCTTTTCAACATAATAGAACTGTTTCTACACTTTAAATGACAAAATGTCTTTTCGTGAGAAATTTCCCGTTTAACCCTTCCACCGCTGGATTTACACAGCACTTTATTTAAATAGTGACGTTATTTTACATAATATTTTATATTCAACCAGGAGTGCACAAATGTCCCTAGCAACCATGGTTGATGTTATAGCATTGGTGTTGACAAACATTGTGGTCAACTGTAGGTTGCCTAGCAACTGACCACATACGATGAATATCATTATAACATTTGATTGTTTGTTTTGATTGTATTTTTAGGCAGAATATGGACAGAGATTACATCATGATGTAAATATAATAAAATGACAGTGTCATATTTTACTAGGGCAGATAATTAGAAACCATAGCTAACAAACTACCTACTAGCTTTATATTATTATAGCTATATAGATGGAAAGCTAGTACCCGCGAAGTACCCAGGTAAATGCTATTTTTTATACAAGTCAGAAAAAAAGCAGTAATGCCTAAAGGATCTTACATGTGTATGGCTATTTATTTTCCTGGGACATCTTGTTCCTGTTCTTCACCATCGTCAGTCTCAAGACCTGGATCCCTACGCAAATCAGCGCTACTATCTCTGGACTGGCAAAAAAAGGTTCTGAATCTACGATGTCATTCAGAGTTGCTAGCTCTTCAGGATCTCTAGTCTGTTCTCCGTGGTAGGCCCTTCTCCTTCCTCATCACTGCTTTCAACCTCAGACAGACCGAATTCGTCGTCATCCAGCATTGCCAAAACATCGTCCAATTTAGTCTAGAAGCCATTTTTTAATCGATCAGCTGAATTTGACGTCACGAATACCTTGGTTACCTAGGCACCATACGTCAGCTATTTTAATTCCAGCTCTAGCAAAGCAAGGGACACCCCCAGGTATATTTAGCACATGCGTAGCTAAAACTAACGATTTTATATATTTGTTTTTGTCGCGGTCATTTACAACTCCGCCATATGGCGGATACGGCGGTGAAACGGTTAATGAGTAGAAACAGTTCCATAATGTTGAAGAAAAAGCCATTTTGACAAGATAGAGCGATTTCAGACAATTTGTCCTCAAAACGCTCTAAAACGTCCCAATTGGAGCCTTCTTTCGGTTAAAAATATTTTTCTGTCGTTTAAAGAGTAGAATGAGTTCTATAATGTTGAAAAAGAAGCTGTGCCAATTTTTACAAGAATGATCGATTTCTGACGGTTTTTCCTCAAAACACTAAAAAATGTCCGAAATGGAGCTTAAAAAGGTGAGATTTCTCACAACAATATGTTTTCTGTCATTTAAAGAGTGGAAACACAGTCCCATAATGTTGAAAAGGAAGCGAATGTACTCATTTCGATGAGATTGAGTGATTTCAGATATTTTTCTAAAAACACTCCAAAAAAAGTCCCAATAGGAGCTTCTTTTGGTTAAAATGAGATTTCTCACCAAAATATGTTTTCTGTAATTAAAGCGTAGAAACAGTTCCATTACGTTGAAGTGGAAGCTATGTGCCATTTTGATGAGATTGACCAGTTTTTCCTCAAAAACATACCAATTGGAGCAAAAATAGGTTTAAAAGTGAAATTTGACACAAAAAGACGTTTTTGGTCATTTAAAGAGTAGAAATAGTTCTATAATGTTGAAAAGGAAGCCTTTTGATAAGATTGAGCGATTCCAGACATTTTTTCCTCAAAACCCTCATGAAAGTCCCAAATGGAGTAAAATAAGGGAGATTTCTCACCAAAAGACGTTTTCTGTCATTTAAACTAGAAACATCCATAATGTTCAAAAGTAATTTTGACTAAATTTAACGAATTCAGACATTTCCCCCACAAAACGCTCAAAAACGTCACAGTTAACCCTTTGAACGCGAAGGGAGTTGCCCAGGTAATTTCCCCTGACCGCGGAGGCTGTTTATTGGAATCACCCGTTTTTTGAAATCACCTGATTTTTAATTGGATTTTTTTGAATTTTGGAGGCTTGTTTAGGTGAGCATAAGAGTGATATTGAGACTTATCTCCTAACTTTCTACCCAACACAAGGCTAGAAGAACCTTTTGAGATGGCAAGACAAGTGAAGTTAGAATCCAAGTAAGTATTATGTGGATTAGCTAACCAGTTTGTTACATAGGTGCTCGAAGTTGATAGTTTTAGCTAGGTCACTAGCTAGTTTTATATAGGTCATCTTTTTAGGTAGCACTCGAGGTAAGCTAGCTGTAGGTAGCTAGCTGTAAGTCATCTTATAGCTAGCTGTAAGTCATCTTATAGCTAGCGCTCGAAGTAGGCAGTTGTAGATCATATTTATATAGCTTATCTAATAATTATTATTAGTAAAGTGAATAATTGTTGGTCATCTTTGGCTAGCAAGGTATCTAGCTCTCCAGGTATAGTAGTTTAGACCATCTTCATACCTAGCCAAGTAGCAAGCGCTTCAAGTGTATAGGCAGTTTTAGCTGATCTTTATAACTAGCCAAATAGCTAGCGCTTGGAGTGTATAGGCAGTTTTAGCTCATCTTTATAACTAGCCAATTAGCTAGCGCTTGAAGTTGGCTCTTTTGGAAGATCAATAGCTAGCGCTTGAAGTGCATAGGCAGTTTTAGCTCATCTTTATAACTAGCCAATTAGCTAGCGCTTGAAGTTGGCTCTTTTGGAAGATCATTATAGCTAGAAAATTAGCTACGCTTGAAGCTGGCAGTTGTAGCTGATATATAGCCAGCTAGCTAGTGCTGGAGGTAGCTAGTAGACCTCCAAGAAAACTAAGGTATACTATAGCCAGTGCTAGTATATATTTCAGTTCAGCTAGCTGGTTCAGCCACTGGATGATTTTGAAGGATGGACACTTGTGCTTCTGTCAGTCCTGCCTCCAGAAGAAATCCAACAGCAACCTTCACTAAGAAGGACTGGTGTGTTATTCTTCGGCCAGTCAAAGGTGTCCCTTTATATATTATGTATGCATTTACCAATGCCAGGTTGAGGAGATGAAAAGCTGCCCGTTTCCACCATTTCTGTGTCCTATGTTGGAAGGTATAGTAACTCATCAGCTGATTGGATTTATCAACCCCACCCATGTAACTGTTGTACTCGACAATGGTTGTTGGCTTTATAACTCCTCCTTGCCAGTTGCTGACAGCCTTGTCCTCCTCCTCTTTGATATAGTGCTATCATCGTGGATGCTTAGAATGGTCACAGCTATCTTGTCCATCCATTTCAAGGCAAGGACACCATTTGTACTTACAGACTTGATCTCACCCTTTTTCATTTTGTCTTTGGCCTCGGGAACCCCCTTCCTGTTCACCCGAAACTGTACCACATGCACCAAAGCCATTACTTTTTAGTGTGAGGAACAAGTCTGGACTGGTGTAATATTTGTCACAGTACAAATGGTGTCCTTTATTCTCCAACCCTTCCACTAGCTTCATAACCACGTCGTGTGTTATTCCTATTCCCATTCCCGCAGCACGGAGGCTCTCATCCTTCCCTGGGAGACAAAAAAAAACAAGAAGTGAAAAGGAAAAAAAGCGGGAAGGAAAAAGGGGACAATGAAGAAGAGCGGGAAGGAAGTGAAAAAAGAAAGAAAAAATTGGGGGGGGGGGGGGAGACTAAGAAGTGAATTATATTTATTGTATATAATTATAATTATTATATATAGTACTTTTCTACATAGCTATTTTGTGTGTATATATACAGTTTCCTCACCTGCATATATAGCTTCCAACTGTAAGTATATCCACTGGACTGCCAGGACATAGGCTTTCAATCCCCACTTGATAGGTTTCGTTGTCATGTACTGGATAAACTACAGCCGTCCCTTGAAGCCTATCATTGATTCATCCACTGATATTTCTCTCCCTAGCTGGTAAAAAGTTTTGAATTTGTCGAGTAAATGCTCCATAAGTGGCCATATTTTGAACAGGGCATCATATCCTGGCTGACCCCTAGGCACATACTTTTCCCTGTCGTGTGAAAAAAGCGAAGGATGAGACAAAATTGGTCTCGTGCCATGATCGAGGAGAAGCATGATGTGGTGAAGGACCATTGCACCAATAGTCCTCAATCCGATGCTTATCGTCCACACTCATGGCAATGATAAGGGCAAGAAACTTCATAATTTCACTGACTGATCAACTTTTCCACTCTGCTTCTTGATCGAGGAGGTAAGTCTTTATTTGCAGCCATGAATTGCTCGGCATACAAATTTGTTTCGTTCACAACTCCTGTCGTCCAGAAAAAGCTGAGCAAACTCCAAAGGCTCTTTTCCTTCCATGTTTACAGTGCACCCAGATGCCTGGCTAAAGGAGATGGAAGAACTGAAACAAGAAGTACTGGCACCAGAACTACTTGAAACAGAAATGCTACCACTGTAGCTACACTCACCACCAACTACACCATCACAGCTACCTCACAAACTCCAAGATCCTCATCATACTCACTATAATTCTCCTCTATGAAGCCATCAAAATCATCATCACTATCATCATCCAACATACACAGCACTTCTTCTGTATCATGATATTTAGCCATAGTTACACACCACAATATTTATCTAAACTTGCTATCTACTGTATATCTGATAACTAGCGAAATGCCAAACTGTACATAGCTCTTAACTAAATCAATAGCTCCTCTATCTACAGAACTTACGAGCGCAGCTGTAAACCCAAGCAGCTACTCAGTACGCACTTATAAAGCATTGTATCTTTTGGGGACACTATAGTGTCCGCCCGCGTGTCAATGTAATTTTTACGTGGACACTATAGTGTCCGCGCGCGTTCAAAGAGTTAACAATGCCTAAAATCCCATAAACACCCAAACAGTATTCTAAAGTAAGTAACATATACCAGGAATTTCATATGCTTGCTCATCAGAAAAGGATTGAACCTGTAGTATTAACCAAAAAATCACATTAAAATAAGCAAGCAAAGACTATTAGCTCACATGTGTGGATGGAAGACCTTCTGATAGGTCAAATTTTGGAACAGCACTTGTAGGAAATCCTGGATAAAAAATATGTTTAACCAGAGAATGCATTCATATTGCATAGTGGTAGCTGCTATGCTAATACAATCAATGTTTGGTGCCATACTAGAGTGGTGTGTACTGTTAAAACCCACTTTTCACATTTTCTGTGATAATTTAAAACCATTTTTTTAGAGAAAATGTTAAAATTGTAATAGTCACCCTACTATCTTGACTTACATCTTTGAACTAAGCTGATTAAAATAGGATATGAATAGACACATTATTTCATATTGCATTTCAATTGATATTATTATATTTCATTTTGAAACTATAGAACTTTAAAAAGTGAATCCCTTTATCTGGATAACACAAGGTTAAAAATAACCCTTGTGTTTCTTGATTAATTTGATGTGGGCACTTTCATTGTGTGGGCCAATTTTTGTAAAACTATTCACATAAATATAATCCAGTATAACAAACTAATTTACACATACCAGGATTATCTCTGGCTTGTTTATCAGAGAAGGATAGAGTCTGTAAAATAAAACATTCAACAAAATCTAGCAAGCACAACCATAGAGGATTGGCTCACCTGTGTGGATCTTTTAATTGGATGACCTGATGTCTCAATTTTTGTACCAGCACTTGTAGGCAATCCAGGGTCTAAAGTTCAGTAATAAAAATATAAATCAAGAATGCATTCATACTATATATGTAGGGATAATAAATTTCAGCTGTATTATAGTAAATTGCAGTGCATTACTAAGAACAAGTGGACATAACGTCATAAATACATGACCTTAAAAGGAGGTGATAGCATTCCATTTTTCACCTAGATATATCGAAATACAACATCTGTCCAGAGCTATTAAACTTTACACCAAATCACTAATACACAATGAACATAATCTGACACCATCTTATAATACATATTTCTCGGCACTTCATCATCAGACTGTTGAAAAAATTATACAAGTTCTAAAATACTAGAGCGCTAGAACTCTAGGTAGCATGAAGATACATGCAGAAACATCGAGGTGACTCCAAGATATTTGTGGCAGACCTAGCTGCCTAACGATTTGAAGTCATTTACTCATAATTGGTGTGTGGCTTGCTAAGGATTGTCTCATTGATATCCATGGAGCAAAGTTACCATGTGTTGTCATGTTGATTAGTTACACACTTACAGAGTCTGAAAAACAGATAAAAACTAGAGGGCACCTCTTCTAACCACCATCTCTTGGCAATCCTTGCAGTAAACAAAAATCTGATTCATGGTTATCCCAGCATACTAAAAGAGCTCTAAAATGACATACATAGCCAAAAAAATGAGCAAACGGTTTTAAAGTTATTCTCGCAACAAGAAATATTGCCATTAATTGTGGGAATAAGCATTCCAAGTTTGGAAAACGAAATGTTTGAGTTAGCACTGAAATAACTTGACAAAATATGTTCTTTTACAAGTTTTAGCAATTCCTTGATCTGTTTTATTTTACTTCCGTGACTCTTGGGTTTTTCTGTGCCTATATCTACATGTAAGAAAGAAAAATATGATGAAATTTTTTTTAGGAATTTTCCTTTACAGCTGAATGTTTGTGCATGTCAAAGAAATGTATGATGAAGTAGCCACCATAACTTTGAAAGAAGCATCCTATGTCTCTAAAACTTTGGAAATAGCAAGTAGATAGATGCAACAACAGTTTGAACTGATTTCATGTGTAGTCGCCATGGGTGTGTGTGTGTGTGGGGGGGGGGGAACGTACGTCAGCACCACCAAAGTATTATAAATCGCCATAACTTTTGTTTATATGCAGGTCATTTTATTCCCTATTTCCTTATGCTTTGTTCCTAATGATATGTTGAATGTCTCTGCAGACATATTTTCTCACTACTACTAATACTACTACTACTACTACTACTATTAATATTATTAATATTATTATTATTATTGTTATTATTATTATTATTATTTATTATTATTATTTATTATTATTATTATTATTATTATTATTATTATTATTATTATTACTACTACAACTACTACTACTACTACTACTACTACTACTATTACTATTATTATTATTATTATTATTATTAGTATTATTATTATTATTATTATTATTATTATTATTATTATTATTATTATTATTATTATTATTATTATTATTATTATTATTATTATTATTATTATTAATTATTATTATTATTATTATTATTATTATTATCATTATCATTATCATAATCTTTATTATTATTATTATTATTATTGTTATTGTTATTATTATTATTATTATTATTTTTTTATTATTTTTTTATTGTTATTATTATTATTATTATTATTATTATTATTATTATTATTATTATTATTATTATTATTATTATTATTATTATTATTATTATTATTATTATTATTATTATTATTATTATTATTATTATTATTATTATTATTATTATTATTAATTATTATTAATTACAACAACCACTACTACTACTACTACTACTATACTTTTATTATTATTATTATTATTATTATTATAATGTATTTTATATTTGAATTTGTTGTTTTATTTATTTGTTTGTTTATGTATGTACATTTTTATTTGTTGTTCATTTAATTTTATTTATATATTAATTATTTTTTTCATTTATTTATTTAATTTCTTTAATTTATAAAAAAAAATTACTTCCGCTGCACGTGCTAGGTGCGTGTACTGCCACATGGTGGATAGGTAGCTACTGGTATATAACCGGCTCACTTGAGCCTTAGCGTCACATTCCTGATGAAGACTAAAAATCTAGTCGAAATGTCGAGAATGAAAATTGAAGTTGATTACTGAGAAGTTGATTTTAATGTCACCTAACAGGTATAGCATGGAAGCAAGTCAGCGTTTTTCTCTGTAACTAGCGATCATTTATACTTGAGCCAAGAATTGATTGTAAAATATTTACTATACCCACAGAGATCAGAATGCTCACTTGGCTTCCATTAAGCTCAAGTGCACTGTCCCTGCGACATCCATCCATGTGAAGGGACTCTAGGGATACACAGCTGAACTTTACAATATATTTGTTTCAACATTTCCTTCATCTCTGTCTGTCCTTACCTTATAGGAGGTGAGTTACAGTATTCTATGGCTATGATGACATGATTTGATCAACTTCAAATTTATTTGACATGTCTCTTGGTTCTCTGTATCCAACCTTCTTCATGAAATCATCATAGTATGTAAGTTACAGTATATCTAAATCTAGGATTATATGCCTTGATCAACTTTAATTAATTTACATGTCTCTTGGCTCTCTGTGTCCAACCTACATGTATTATATGAAACCATCATGTAAGTTACAGTATATCTTAATCAAGGATTACATGTCTTGATCAACTTACTGACAATCACAAATTGCCATCATAAACAGACTTTTCCTTACCTTTACTGCTGTCTCTGCAAGCCAATGAAAGCTGTATAGGCACCTGGCTAGCCTGAAATCCCTCAGAATCTCTTCAATCTTTATAAGAAGATCCACTCCTGCTTGGATTTATGCAGCGGCATCTAGAAGGGCATGGCATTGTAGGTGATAGCTAACATCAGTAGGGAAAGAGTTACGCTGTACAGGCTTCTTCTGGGATGGTTGGGCATTTGTAACTATCGTTTAATGAGTAGTAACAGTTCCAATGTTGAAAAGAAGCTAATGTGCCCATTTTGACAAGAATGAGGGATTCCAGACAGTTTTTCCTCAAAACGCTCAAAAACATCCCAATTGTAGCAAAATAGAGCTTCTTTCGGTTGGGATTGGGGGGGAGATTTATCACCCTAAGACGTTTTCTGTCCTTTAATGAGTAGGAATAGTTCGTTTATGTTGAAAAGGAAGCTAATGTGCCCATTTTTACATGCATGAGACCATTGTTCCTAAAAACGCTAAAAAACATCCCAATTGGAGGAAAATAGAGCTTGTTTCGATTAAGGGGGAAAGAAGGCTGCGTATCGCGTGGTCTCATATAAAGTACCATATCTTTGCTCGCATTCACTCTAGTTTCCCGATTTATATATCAAATTATAGCTTGCAGTCTATACTTTCTAATGGTAAGTCTCTTTTGTTATTTTGTTTTGCCATAATTTTTTCCTAGCTCATTATAGGCACTTCTAGTGCGGACCGTAAGCCGTTAAGTAAACCACGTTGCAGTAACGACCTTTGCTAGGCTCTTATTCGGTCCATTAGTCAATCATAATGGGCACTACAAACTGCGTGTCTTGAAATTTTGAAAAAATATTTTTTTCACTCATTTTCTGAACATAGCTTTATGACATCACATTACATTTTCATCTATAGGTCTTTTTTAGTAATGCTATCAAACAAAAACTCTTGCGCAAGTTGTAGAATATAAAAATTGCTTTCAAATGATATATTTTTTTTAATCAAAGGATAAAAAATATTCAAGTTATCATTTGAACGGTTTTTCAAAAATCACTTCAGAGATATTGAGCGTTGAAGTCCAAGCAGTTTGTAATCACATCCCAGCTGCCAGCAAAAAACCCTGTTCACCAGAATACATCCCCTCATTACTAGAATTGTGTGTACAAACAAAATGTTTGACTTTTCAGTCCTTTATTTTTTCAACAACAGCAGTATCCTACATCCTAACTACAACCTGAAAACCAACAATATATATATATAATATATATATATACATACACATAAATTAAAGACACATCAGACTTGTTAGATGTATGTTGCTTTGCTAATATTGAATTAGCAAACATAAACACGTCATCATTTGCAGGGCTCCCATGCACAGGTCCATCCATCGTCACCCTCCACACATGTCTTCCGATACCCTCCAGTAATCCCTGAAAAACAATAGAACACAAACAAAAGTCATCCTCCACTAATTCCTAAGCTTGACAAAAAGACACAATTGTATCTTCCAGTAATCTCTGTTTGACAATAGAAAGCAAAAGACACATAACAAAATAAAATGTTACAGGTCCCCCATGCCAGGACCATACAATGCTCCGCCCTCCATTGAACTCTGTTGCCTCTCGACAGCAAGCCTGACACTTGTTGCACTCATATGTACTGTCTTACCCGCTCTACTCCATACAACAGAATTAAACTCGTTTTGGTTGTGTATAACCAACCACCTAAACATTTGCACAAAAGATCCTCGGACATTAATTTATCAAAAACCTCCTAGCCTTGTCCAGAGCAATCATAGGCCTATCGGTACTGTTGGTACCTCACCTTTAGCACAAGCTGGATTAAACTTACACCAACTCAAAACTCGATCCTCGGACATTAATTTATCAAAAACCTCCTAGACTTGTCCAGAGCAATCATAGGCCTATCAGTACTGGTGGTACCTCACCTTTAGCACAAGCTGGATTAAACTTACACCAACTCAAAACTCCTGTAGGACAATACTCGTGTTGGGATGTTCCATAGTTGACTAAGAGTGATAAAAAATCGCTTTCACATCGCAAATCATCCCCTCTAGGTTGTCCTTTCTAATTGCTCCCCTATAGTAGGTTTGCATTTTAACTATAGACACATGACTAACCCCCCTAGCACCACCCAAAGACACTAGGACCGTAAGGCGCTACTTCAAACAACCGTTTATGTGCATTTGTATACCCATCACTAATTTATGTGTGTGTACCTAAGCTTCAGTCTCTCCACTGAACGCTAAAAAAGTTTGTGTTCCTACAACTTCCATAGAACCCGAAGAGCCATCAAAATTGGCTTCACAATTTTTACCTTGTGACCCTCAAACCATTCCGTGTAACTTGCTACTGTTTCATCTTCAGGTCTTCGCGCACAAGCTTGACAGAACTTAGACATAAGATAATAATCTAAAACTTCTCCAGTGTCCCAAGACATCACCGCAACCAAGCCATAATTTGATTTGTGGCCCTGTCTAAGCCATGTGCCGTCAACAGTAATACTAACATCAATGATGTCTTCATGCCTAACCCTATAAAAATCATGTAACCTATGAGCGACATCCAACATAATACTCTGTTACTGCATTTGCATCACTCCATGTAAACCTATGAGCGGCATCCAACATAATATTCTGTTACTGCATTTGCGTCACTCCCTATTGACCTAGTATATTTAAATTAAAAAAGTGGAACCAAGAGGGGGCAACATATCCATGACTGCAGTGATATCTTCCAGACCAGAATGAGTAATTCCAGCAATGCGAGCGCACCCAGTACTGACTGGATGTTTAAAGAATGCTTCTACAGATACAGGGTTTGAGATGTCTCGAGTGTTACTACAATTTGAACAAAAAGTGAGATGCCATGCCTGCCCTACGGGCTTCAGTTGCAAGGGAGCTCAGTTACCACATTGAATACACTTATTACACCTTTCTATGACCTCTCTAAGCTTATCTAAGTTTATTATACGACTACCCTTACCTAGTTCTCCAACACCACCCGAGTCCAAAGAGGTAGAGCCAGTAGATCCAGTAGCAACAGCCACAGAAGCAGCTGAACGATCCATGAGAGCCAACTTCTTCCTGGGCATAGTCACTGGTCATAGTCACAAATGGAACTGGCCTCTCTTCATACATTTGCAATTGATTGGAAGGTAAGTGAAGGTTCACAGAAGGCGCTATCCAACCTACAGGATCCAAGAGACTCACTAACAAAGGAAGGAAACAGCTAGTAACTTTTTAGTACGGAGATAAACATTAAAACTTGCCTGGCGCGGCTACTGTGACAGGCTCAACAACAGCCGCCTGTTGGGCTTTCTTCTTCTTGTCGTCACTCTTCTTGAATCCTTGGCCTTTCTGTTTAAAATGCTTCTATGTTCTCTTCCCCATAACTCAACAGTTTGAAAGTTTCAAGCGAACCGACTAAAAAACACGTGAAAAACGTGCTTGTCTTAGAGGTTGCGCACTCCCCCCCCCCCGCCTGGCCAATTAATGCGCAAACGACTGGTAAGGGTCTCCATGAAATTGGCAACATTTTGATATATAAAAACTGTATTTTGGGTAGGCGATCATCGCCGACCGCCCGATTGTAGCCAGGTAAGACTGGGAGAGAACCTCTTCCAATGTGAAGTGAAATGAAATGAAATGGAATAATAATGCACTGTATAAAAATGGCTATATCTTCTGATGCAAGTATTCACTTGCTCTGAAACTTGAAACTCAAACTCCAGACATACTATTAACCCTTTTGGGACCCCAAATTTTTTTTGGAAAAAATATGTGTTTTCAACCCTCTTCCCCCTTAAAAATGGAAAATTTCTCACCAAAAGACGTTTTCTGTCCTATAAAGAGTAGAAATAGTTATATAATGTTGAAAAGAAAGCTGATCTGCACAATTTTGACGGCGATTTCAGACAGTTTTTCCTCAGAACGCTTAAAAACGTCCCAAATAGTGTAAAATACAGCTTCTTTCAGACATTTCTGACATTTAAAGAGAAATAGTGCCATTTTGAAAAAAATTAGCCAGTTTTTCCTCAAAACCCTCTTAAACGTCCCAATTTGAACAAAATAGAGATTCTTACAGTTAAAAATGAAGATTTATCACCAAAAGACATTTACTGTCATTTAAAGAGCAGTATTCCATAATGTTGAAAAAGAAGCTAATGTTCCCATTTTTACAGAATGAGTGATTTCAGAGAGTTTTTCCCAAAACGCTCAAAAAAGTCCAAATTGGAATCAAATAGTCGATTAAAAAGGGGAGTTTTCTCACCAAAAGATTGTCATTTAAAGAGTAGAAACAGTTTCATAACGTTGAAAAGGAAGTTAACGTTCCCATTTTTAAAAGAATGAGCAATTTCAGACAGTTTTCCCTCAAAACACTCAAAAAAAACCTCCCAATTGGAACAAAATGAGCTTGTTTTGGTTAAAAATGTAAGATTTCTCACCAAATGATACGTTTTGTGTCCTTTAAAAAGTTGAAACTGTTCTATAATTATGAAAAGGAAGCTAATGTGCCCATTTTGACAAGTATGAGCGATTTCAGACAGTTTTTCCTAAAAACGCTTAAAAACATTCGAAATCGGTTTTCTGACATTTAAAGATTAGAATGAGTTCCATAATGTTGAAGAAAAAGCCATTTTGACAAGATAGAGCGATTTCAGACAATTTGTCCTCAAAACGCTCTAAAACGTCCCAATTGGAGCCTTCTTTCGGTTAAAAACGTAAGATTTTTTACAAAAGATATTTTCTGTCGTTTAAAGATTAGAATGAGTTCTATAATGTTGAAAAAGAAGCTGTGCCTATTTTTACAAGAATGATCGATTTCTGACGGTTTTTCCTCAAAACACTAAAAAATGTCCGAAATGGAGCTTAACACTTAGCGGACCGTTGTCACGAATTCGTGACACGCGCAATCGTATCTATAAGACCATTGTCACGTATTCGTGACAGTAGTAATTGTCACCTGTAGACCACCGTCACGATATCGTGACAGCCACTTCATTTTGACCACAATGGTTTTTTTTACTATGGTTCGTGGTTGTTAGCTATGAATGGCCTGTGGTTATGATACCCAGACTCTACTAGAGAGGTTATTGATGATAATGGCATCAGTGATTGTAAATAGTTGTAGGGATGATGAAATAGATATGAGTAGCAATTTTTATGAGACCAAGGATGAGAGTGCAAGTATGGATGTTGGAGCAAGTGGAAATAGGGGGAGAGTGTTGCTTCATCACAGTGATAGGACTAAGTCAGCAGATGTCAATGGGAGGTCATCGTAATAGGGGAAGAGCTGCAGGTAGAGGACAGCAGAGGAAGGGAAGAGCTGCAGGAAGAGGACAGCAGAGGAGAGGAAGATCAGTTGGAAGTGGAACCAGCCGTGTGGATGCTAGCCAATATATGTGGACAACTGCTGGGGAAGGTATGACATTCCTGGAATAAAAGAACAATAACAATTAATATTATTAGGTGTATTACACAGACTAATGTTTTATATATATCAAGCAAACTTTACATATAAACCATTATTATTTCTTTTTAAATCCTAGATGACATTGCAGAGTAGCCCATGCATCCTTCAACCAGGACCTAATGTTCCTCCATCCTGCCAAAGTGCAGAAGATTGTTTTCAACTATTCTTTGGTCCAACCATGCTAAAGTTTACCATTGACAGGACCAATGCACATGCCGAGCTGAAGTGTGCCCAAGAACAGCTGAAGGGCAAACAGGCTGAATGGCAAGGGACACCATTACCAAGTGTGAGGAAGTCAGAGGTGTGACTGTGCTTTCTGCAATGGCAGGATGGCACCAGACACCTCACCCTGTATAGATGTGGTGCCTGCCTAACACACTCCACTCCACACCTACCACTCACAGAGGACAAATAAAACAGAAGACTGAATCTATATAAGTATACCTTCATCCTAGTTTCATGGTTATGATTACATGACAGATGTTGCTTCATCACAGATGTTGCTGCAATCCTATATGTAAAATATATTAATAAGTGAACAACTGAATGTGAGCAAGGACTAT
Organism: Cladorhizidae sp. MBARI D1340-BT2; assembly: GCA_028752905.1. Lineage (NCBI taxonomy): Eukaryota > Metazoa > Porifera > Demospongiae > Poecilosclerida > Cladorhizidae > Cladorhizidae sp. MBARI D1340-BT2. Next base: position 18,865,959 of record JAQNBH010000013.1, read on the forward strand.
AATATAACAAAATCACACAGTGTTCTCAGGAAAGAAAAGGCTATTTAGCTAAGCTAGATAGCCATTTAACTGCTAACTAGCTATATGGGGGCGCTAGCTTGCTAGCTACTTGGGTGCTTTAGCCAGCTAGCTATATGGGAGCGCTAGCTGGTTAGCTACTTGGGTCCGATAGCTAGCTAGCTACATGAAGCGCTAGCTCTTTAGCTACAAGGGTGGGCTAGCTAGCTATTTAGCTACGCTAGCTACTATTCCTACACTATTTAGATGCGCTAGCTAAACTATTTACTATTCATACACTATTTAGCTTGATCTAACAGTCATAAAAGAAACCGCTAGGTTTATATTAGCTGAAGTAAAGTTACTTACTCATCTTGGTAACAAGAGTTCTTCGCTTTACTTTTTAAAATTATTATCAGCTCATATACTTGAAAAACCTTTTGAGATTTGAGTAATGAAGTACCAGTAAGTAATCATAGAGAGGAATAGCACCTAGAAGTTGTCTATCAAGCATCCACTTCTTGGAACACGAGGAAAACTAAATATTGCCCACCGTTAAACGCCCGGTCTCTGGGAATAGATCCGCGTTCGAATTGAATAATCTCGCGTTGACATTTCAATTAACGTGTACGGTCCGCTAAGTGTTAAAAAGGTGAGATTTCTCACAACAATGTTTTCTGTCATTTAAAGAGTGGAAACACAGTCCCGTAATGTTGAAAAGGAAGCGAATGTGCTCATTTCGATGAGATTGAGTGATTTCAGAGTTTTTTCTAAAAACACTCCAAAAAAGTCCCAATAGGAGCTTCTTTTTGTTAAAATGAGATTTCTCACCAAAATATGTTTTCTGTAATTAAAGCGTAGAAACAGTTCCATTACGTTGAAGTGGAAGCTATGTGCCATTTTGATGACATTGACCAGTTTTTCCTCAAAAACTTACATTTGGAGCAAAAATAGGTTAATAAGTGAAATTTGTCACCAAAAGACGTTTTTTGTCATTTAAAGAGTAGAAATAGTTCTATAATGTTGAAAAGGAAGCTAATGTGCCCTTTTGGACAAGATTGAGCGATTCCAGACATTTTTTCCTCAAAACCCTCATGAAAGTCCCAAATGGAGTAAAATAAGGGAGATTTCTCACCAAAAGACGTTTTCTGTCATTTAAACTAGAAACATCCATAATGTTCAAAAGAAGCCATTTTGACTAAATTTAACGATTTCAGACATTTTCCCCTCAAAACGCTCAAAAACGTCGCAGTTAAACGGGAAATTTCTCACGAAAAGACATTTTGTCATTTAAAGTGTAGAAACAGTTCTATTATGTTGAAAAGGAAGTTAAAGTGTCCATATTGACAAGATTGAGCGATTTCAGACAGTTTTTCTTAAAAACGTCCCAAATGGAGTAAAATAGAGCTTCATTGGGTTAAAAAGGGGAGATTTGTCACAAAAAGACGTTTTCTGTCATTTAAAGAGTAGAAACTGTTCCATAACCTTGATATTATCCGTTTTGACAAAATTGACTGATTTCAGACAGTTCTTCCTCAAAATGATCAGTCCCAATTGGACCAAAAGAGAGGTTAAAAACGCAAGATTTCTCAATAAAAGTCGTTTAAAGAGTAGAAAGAGTTCTATAATGTTGAATAGGAAGCTAATGTGCCCATTTTGATGAGAATGAGTAAAAAAACCTCCCACTTGGAGTTGTTTCCCCTGTTATATTAAAAAGGTGAGATTTCTCACCAAAATATGTTTTTATTTTATTTAATGAGTAGAAACAGTTCCATAATGCTGAACTGGAAGCTTTGTGCCATTTTGAGCGAATTCAGACAGTTTTTACTCAAAATGCTAAAAAAACGTCCCAATTGGAAGCTTCTTTCGATAAAATGGGAGATTTTTCACAAAAAGACATTTTCTAGTCATTTAAATAGTAGAAACAGTTCCATAATGTTGAAAATGAATCTAATGTGCCTATTTTGTAAGATTGAGCGATTACAGAGTTTTTCTCAAAACGCTCATAAAAGTCCCAAATGGAGTGAAATAGAGCTTTCGTTAAAAAGTGGAGATTCCTCACCAAAATAAATTTGATGTTTAAAGAGTAGAAACAGTTCTATAATGTTGAAATGGAAGCTATTATGCCCATTTTGACAAGAATGAGCCAGTATTTCCCAAAGGCTTAAAAACGAGAGTAAAATACAGTTAAAAATGCTAGATTTCTCACAAAACGTTTTCTTACATTTAAAGAGTAGAAATAGTTC
>JAQNBH010000013.1:18883201-18890701 GCA_028752905.1 Cladorhizidae sp. MBARI D1340-BT2
TAATTATAATAATAATAATTATTATTATTATAATAATAATAATAATAATTATTATTATTATTATAATAATAATAATAATAATTATAATAATAATAATAATTATAATAATAATAATAATAATAATGACTTCTCCAACTAATATCATTACTTCAACTTATATAAATTAAATGTATAACTCTCAATTGATTATTATATAATAAAACAAAACAATTAATAAAAAAATTAAAAAAATAAAAAATTAAAAAAATTATAAAAAAATTATAATAATAATAATAATAAATAATAATAATAATAATAATAATAACTCCCACTCCAAAATCGTGAAGAGGCTTCATTGCTGTGGTCAAAAGATCATGATTTTCCTACACCTCTTGGTTCAGCAGCATGCCTCCAGAAGTCGTGGGATGCCTATCAAGTTTCCAAGACGTGGAGTCCTTGCTAAGCAATGCCTCAGATAGCCTGACAAGAGCTAGGCTTTTGGCTGTCTCTGCTAGGGAATCTGGAGCATGGCTTCGTGCACCCCCAATCTCCAACTTGGGTTTGAGGATGGACGACGCAACTATCAGGATTGCTGTTGGCCTTCGTTTGGGGTCCCCTCTTTGCCATCCCCACTTATGCCAGCACTGTGATGCAGAGGTGGACCATTTTGGTCTGCACAGTTTGAGCTGCAAGAAGAGTGAGGGTCGTCACTACCGACATTCCTCAATGAATAACATTATTCATAGGGCTATGTCATCTGCTCAGGTACCTTCAAGGCTGGAACCGTCTGGACTCAATCAGATGGACGGCAAGCATCCAGATGGAATCACCATGGTGCCATGGAAATGTGGCAAGCCCCTGATCTGGGATGTGACCTGACCCAACACTCTGGCACAGTCCTATTATGCTCAAGCTACCAGGAGCTCAGGTGCGGTAGCTGCCATGGCTGAAGAGAAAAAGGAGGACAAGTACCACTGCCTTACCAGGAATTATTTTTTTGTGCCAGTTGCGGTTGAGATCCTAGGTGCCATTGGCCCAAAGTCATTGGCCTACCTAAAGGAACTCGGAAGGAAAATGAAGCAACACACTGGGGAAGAGAATTCATACCAATTTTTGATGCAACAATTGTCTGTGGCGGTACAGAGAGGCAATGCTCTTGCAGTCATGGGGGCAATGGGAGGCTCGGGCATGGACAGTCTTGTGTAATTATTAGTGTTGTTGTTGTTATTGTTTTGTTGTTGTTATTATTATTATTATTATTATTATTATTATTATTATTATTATTATTCCTTCCTGAAAAATAATAATAATAATAATAATAATAATAATAATAATAATAATAATAATAATAATAATAATAATAATAATAATAATAATAATAATAATAATAATAATAATAATAATAATAATAATAATAATAATAATAATAATAATAATAATAATAATAATAATAATAATAATAATAATAATAATAATAATAATTATAATAATAATAATAATAATAATAATAATAATAATAATAATAATAATAATAATAATAATAATAATAATAATAATAATAATAATAATAATAATAATAATAATAATAATAATAATAATAATAATAATAATAATAATAATAATAATAATAATAATAATAATAATAATAATAATAATAATAATAATAATAATAATAATAATAATAATAATAATAATAATAATAATAATAATAATAATAATAATAATAATAATAATAATAATAATAATAATAATAATAATAATAATAATAATAATAATTAAAAAATATAAAAAAATAATAATATTGAATAATAAAATTAAAAAATTGGAAAAATGGTCGTTCCATCAGCTGCTGTCGTGAGTCGTTCTGGGTGTGCTGTCTGCGTGAGGAACATTTCTGCGTCTGTTTCTGGCCATATTAGACCTCATGGCCCCGTCAACAGTCGCTGCCCTGGTTCTAGAAAGCCACCTGCTGTCCCTCCTCAAGAACCACGTGCTCAATCAACTCCAGCTTCTTCTGCCATTACCACACCATCAGACGCGGACTCTTCAGACAATGGTGAGGCATCATTTCCCTTTACCTTTCAGCCATCCCGAACTATGATTCTGAAGAGGATACCAAGGACCTCTAGAGACCAGGCATCAGCTAAGCTGACTATGATTCTGGACAGGATTGTGTGCTGCAACAGTCCAGTTGCTTGGGAAAGGTTATTGAGGTTCCCTACTAGATGCCTGCATGTGCCTCCAAGGTGTGGCAGGCGTTGGTCTCTTGCTACTCAAGTTAACAAGCTGCTGAGAGAGGAATTAGACCAACCTGAAAATGGGTTCCATCCCAACAAGAAGAGAGCGAAGGCTAGCTACTTACTAGAATCCTTCGGCCGAAGGGTATCCGCTAAGCTAGAGTAAGGGGATTTTAAGGGGGCAGTATGTTTGGCATGCTCAGAGGATTCCATAGCAGAGAAGGACGAGGCCACTTTCAAATCATTGAGAGATAAGCATCCCTCTGCCCACCTTGACTCATCAATTCCATTGCCTCCTGTTGTGGCTCCCCATCCCACCCCAGTGTCAGAGGCTGATGTAGCTTGTGCCATCAAGTCGTTTCCATGTGGTTCAGCTGGGGGTGTGGATGGTTTGAGACCACAACACTTAAAGGACATGATGAAGTCAGCCAGCAGTGATTCATCTTTCCTCCTTTCTGCCCTTAGAGCTTTTACGACTTTGGTTTTGGAGGGTAGGACACCTCTCTCTGTCCTTCCCTTTTTCTTTGGCGCTAATCTGACTGCACTCGAGAAGAAGGATGGGGGGATTAGGCCCATCGCAGTTGGATGTACGCTCAGACGCCTTGTAGCCAAAATTGCTGGGAACCAGGTCATGCATGAAATGGCGTCTTTGCTTGCCCCTACACAGTTGGGTTATGTAGTACGGGGTGGTGCTGAGGCTGCTGTCCATGCTACCAGGCAATACATCAGACATCTGCAAACAAATCATGCTGTGCTAAAGCTTGATTTCAAGAATGCCTTTAATTCCGTGCAGAGAGACAAAATGCTTAGTATTGTTCAGGTTTTAGCCCCACAAATATCCCCTTTTGTACACTAGGTGGTACTCTTCTCCATCCAACCTTTTCTGGGAGGATCAGACTCTGCAGTCTGCTGAAGGTGTCCAACAGGGTGACCCACTTGGTCCCTTGCTATTTTGTTTGTCCCTCCATCAACACTGTGCCCAAATGTCATCTGAGTTGTGTATCATATACTTGGATGACATCACTCTAGGCGGTACTACTGAGGACATTGTCAAGGATCTCTCCTGCATACAATCAGCTTCACAGTTGGGTCTGTCACTAAATAATGGAAAGTCGGAGATCATCTGCCATGACCCAGTCACAAGAGGGACTATATTATGCTCACTTCCAGGTGCATGTGTGACAGATCCTGATGAAGCATGTCTTCTTGGTGCACCGCTTGGTAGCGTAGAATCGATCTCTGCTTCCCTTTTGGAGAAGGTGAAATCACTTGAGGTGATGGGGGAAAGGCTAAGCTACATCTCGGCCCATGAGGATTTGATTTTACTGCGCAGCTCATTTTCCATCCCAAAGCTGCAGTACATCCTCAGGACCTCCCCTTGCTTCCTGTCTCCTGTCCTAGCTACCTATGACGATGCCCTCAAGACTATTGTGTGCAGCATCATCAATATTCAATTTGGTGATGATGACACAGCTTGGTCTCAAGCCAGTCTTCCAATCAGAGTAGGTGGTCTTGGTATTAGGCGTGCTGTGCAGATTGCCACATCAGCCTTCATGGCCTCGGCTGCTGCCTGTTGCGACCTGTTCCAACGTATCCTCCCTACACACCTGCAGTCTCTCCCACTCCATATTCGTGAAGAGGCTTTATTGCTATGGTCAAAAGATCATGATTTTCCTACACCTCTTGTTTCAGCAGCATGCCTCCAGAAGTCGTGGGATGCCTATCACGTTTCCAAAGATGTGGAGTCCTTGCTAAGCAATGCCTCAGATAGCCTGACAAGAGCTAGGCTTTTGGCTGTCTCTGCTAGGGAATCTGGAGCATGGCTTCGTGCACCCCCAATCTCCAACTTGGGTTTGAGGATGGACTATCAGGATTGCTGTTGGCCTTCTTTTGGGGTCCCCTCTTTGCCATCCCCACTTATGCCAGCACTGTGATGCAGAGGTGGACCATTTTGGTCTGCACAGTTGGAGCTGCAAGAAGAGTGAGGGTCGTCACTACCGACATTCCTCAATGAATAACATAATTCATAGGGCTATGTCATCTGCTCAGGTGCCTTCAAGGCTGGAACCGTCTGGACTCAATCATATGGACGGTAAGCGTCCAGATGGAATCACCATGGTGCCATGGAAATGTGGCAAGCCCGTGATCTGGGATGTGACCTGCGCCAACACTCTGGCACAGTCCTATTGTGCTCAAGCTACAAGGAGCTCAGGTGCGGTAGCTGCCATGGCTGAAGAGAAAAAGGAGGACAAGTACCACTGCCTTACCAGGAATAATTTTTTTGTGCCAGTTGCGGTTGAGACCCTAGGTGCCATTGGCCCAAAGTCATTGGCCTTCCTAAAGGAACTCGGAAGGAAAATAAAGCAACACACTGGGGAAGAGAATTCATACCAATTTTTTATGTAACAATTATCTGTGGCGGTACAGAGAGGCAATGCTCTTGCAGTCATGGGGGCAATGGGAGGCTCGGGCATGGACAGTCTTGTGTAATTATTAGTGTTGTTGTTGTTATTGTTTTGTTGTTGTTATTATTATTATTATTATTATTATTATTATTATTATTCCTTCCTGAAAAAAAAAAAAAATAGAAAAAATAATAATAATAATAATAATAATAATAATAATAATAATAATAATAATAATAATAATAATAATAATAATAAACAATAATAATAATAATAATAATAATAATAATAGTAGTAGTAGTAGTAGTAGTAGTAGTTGTAGTAGTAGTAGTAGTAATAATAATAATAATAATAATAATAATAATAATAATAAATAATAATTATAATAATAATAATAATAATAATAATAATAATAATAATAATAATAATAATAATAATAATAATAATAATAATAATAATAATAATAATAATAATAATAATAATAATAATAATAATAATAATAAAGAACTAGCTAATAACAATCTATATAAAAAAATCAATAAATAAATGAAAATAAACATTAATATATAAATAAAATTAAATGAACAACAAATAAAAATGTACATACATAAATAAACAAATAAATAAAACAACAAATTCATATATAAAATACATAATAATAATAATAATAATAATAATAATAATAATAATAATAATAATAATAATAATAATAATAATAATAATAATAATAATAATAATAATAATAATAATAATAATAATAATAATAATAATAATAATAATAATATTAATAATAATAATAACAATAATAATAATAATAATAATAATAATAATAATAATAATAATAATAATAATAATAATAATAATAATAATAATAATAATAATAATAATAATAATAATAATAATAATAATAATAATAATAATAATAATAATAATAATAATAATAATAATAATAATAATAATAATAATAATAATAATAATAATAATAATAATAATAATAATAATAATAATAATAATAATTATTATTATTATTATAATAATAATAATAATAATAATTATAATAATAATAATAATAATTATAATAATAATAATAATAATGACTTCTTCAACTAATATCACTACTTCAACTTATATAAATTAAATGTATAACTCTCAATTGAATATTATATAATAAAATAAAACAATTAATAAATAAAATAATAATAAAAAATTAAAAAAATTAATAAAAAATAATAATAATAATAATAATAATAAATAATAATAATAATAATAATAACTCCCACTCCAAAATCGTGAAGAGGCTTTATTGCTGTGGTCAAAAGATCATGATTTTCCTACACCTCTTGGTTCAGCAGCATGCCTCCAGAAGTCGTGGGATGCCTATCAAGTTTCCAAAGACGTGGAGTCCCTGCTAAGCAATGCCTCAGATAGCCTGACAAGAGCTAGGCTTTTGGCTGTCTCTGCTAGGGAATCTGGAGCATGGCTTCGTGCACCCCCAATCTCCAACTTGGGTTTGAGGATGGACGACGCAACTATCAGGATTGCTGTTGGCCTTCGTTTGGGGTCCCCTCTTTGCCATCCCCACTTATGCCAGCACTGTGATGCAGAGGTGGACCATTTTGGTCTGCACAGTTTGAGCTGCAAGAAGAGTGAGGGTCGTCACTACTGACATTCCTCAATGAATAACATTATTCATAGGGCTGTGTCATCTGCTCAGGTACCTTCAAGGCTGGAACCGTCTGGACTCAATCATATGGACGGCAAGCGTCCAGATGGAATCACCATGGTGCCATGGAAATGTGGCAAGCCCCTGATCTGGGATGTGACCTGCCCCAACACTCTGGCACAGTCCTATTGTGCTCAAGCTACCAGGAGCTCAGGTGCGGTAGCTGCCATGGCTGAAGGGAAAAAGGAGGACAAGTACCACTGCCTTACCAGGAATTATTTTTTAGTGCCAGTTGCGGTTGAGACCCTAGGTGCCATTGGCCCAAAGTCATTGGCCTTCCTAAAGGAACTCGGAAGGAAAATGAAGCAACACACTGGGGAAGAGAATTCATACCAATTTTTGATGCAACAATTGTCTGTGGCGGTACAGAGAGGCAATGCTCTTGCAGTCATGGGGGCAATGGGAGGCTCGGGCATGGACAGTCTTGTGTAATTATTTGTGTTGTTGTTGTTATTGTTTTGTTGTTGTTATTATTATTATTATTATTATTATTATTATTATTATTATTCCTTCCTGAAAATAAAAATAAATAATAATAATAATAATAATAATAATAATAATAATAATAATAATAATAATAATAATAATAATAATAATAATAATAATAATAATAATAATAATAATAATAATAATAATAATAATAATAATAATAATAATAATAATAATAATAATAATAATAATAATAATAATAATAATAATAATAATAATAATAATAATAATAATAATAATAATAATAATAATAATAATAATAATAATAATAATAATAATAAACAATAATAATAATAATAATAATAATAATAATAATAATAATAATAGTAGTAGTAGTAGTAGTTGTAGTAGTAGTAGTAGTAATAATAATAATAATAATAATAATAATAATAAATAATAATTATAATAATAATAATAATAATAATAATAATAATAATAATAATAATAATAATAATAATAATAATAATAATAATAATAATAATAATAATAATAATAATAATAATAATATTAATAATAATAATATTAATAATAATAATAAAGAACTAGCTAATAACAATCTATATTAAAAATTCAATAAATAAATGAAAATAAAAATTAATATATAAATAAAATTAAATGAACAACAAATAAAAATGTACATACATAAATAAACAAATAAATAAAACAA